>DF243000.1:0-45530 GCA_000507305.1 Breviolum minutum Mf 1.05b.01 | reverse complement strand
AAAAAAAAGGGCGCAAGGCTAGGACCATGTCTCCTGCTTGCTTAGAAGCCGTGGCCATGGCGGCAAGTGGCTACTTGTTATCCTTAAGATACCCCTTAAGATACTCGTCCCTGAATGCAAACTGGCTATTGGCTTGGGGGAGGCCCAAGTTTTTTGTTTGCTTCATTACGCTACTATAAGCTAAACAAGCAGCAAAGTTACAATAAACATGCCGAATGGACTTGTATCAAAACATCATGCCCTGTCCAAGTTTCTGGCAACGCAAAGCGTGGTTGGTATCTTGCACATAAGTTTTTGGAGAAAACAAAGTCAGTGCAACTTCATGTGGTTCAAACAAATCAACCTTGCATTTTGCCCTTTCGGCCCTTTTGGTTTTTCCTGCATGGCACCGAACAACTCCAGGAAGTTGGGCCTTGGCCCTGGCTACTCACTGCTTCCAGCCGCAATGCATGAATTGCATTCCACATGTCCAGTGTGACACAAGCTGGACAATGCCAATGATTACCACAATCACACTTGCTCGCACTTTTGCTTGCACTTTTTTTGTTGCTTGGACTTTGGCTTGCACTTTTTTTGTGGCTTGGACTTTGGCTTGCACTTTGGCATGCACTTGGAACTATGGCCTTCAACTATTCGATCCACTTTGAATTGTACTTTTAATCAACTTTAAGGTTCTCTGTCTTAGCAGCATTTTTTTTTCATAAGAATTGTCACCAATGTCACTGTGGAGAAAATCCCCCAAACCTTGCTGATCGTACAGCATCCGAAACCGATCATTCTGCTCCACCCCCATTGAAATTGCAAACCCGGCTGCTTGTAACCCTGTGGACATGTACCCAGCACCAGCGCACAATTCTACCACATCAGTCAGATTCTCAAATGACAAAGGGGAATGCCCATAGCTAAAGGAATGCTCATCAAGGCGCAATGCCACTTTGTGAAGACCTTCACATACTACCACATCAATGAACGTCCAAACACAGGCAGTGGAATTCAATGAACCATGGAGGATAACCAACTCTCTTGTTCCCATCACACGGATCAAATGTTTGTCATTGACTCCTGAAAGAACCATTTCTCCAACCAGGTTAATGCGTGACCCAACAGCTATCTTTTGCAAATCCGGAATCAACCCCATGGCACCAATCTACTCAGGGATTAGCTAAGGACCGCCCTGCAATGCCTGGGATGCCCCCTGAGCCAGGGCTAATATTTGAAACCACCACCTGTTGCTGTATTTGATTTTTGTTGTTTCTTTGGAGGAGTTCAAAAATCCCCTCCACCAAAAAAAACTAACATTTCATCATCCCCCCCCTTTCAGACTTAAATCAATCAAGTGTTCTGTTTTCTTTCAACTTACCTATGCAAAGAATTTGAATGATAAGTTAGAATCTCGATCGGTTGACTACTCCCAGCAGCCCTATCAGTGCATCCTGACCCATTGGGAGAGTTTCAGGATCTGGTTGGTTTTTTGCTCAGAAAAAAGTCATGGAGCTTTGCTTGGAACCAACCTAAGCCACCTACAAGTGCAGTATATACCCGGCATATTAAGTAGTATGAACTGCCAATTAGGCGATTATATGCTACCACCGTTTGCCAGCAGAAACATCCAATGTAGAAACTTCCGCTCATTGAAAATGAGTTCCAAATTGGTGGACACTTGGATGCGCCACCATTGTCATGGTGTTACTGTGACTATTCTCACTTCATAATCCGGAAATTGGTTGATGCTGACCCCCGTGGCCTCCTCTGAGGGCGGCTTAATGTGCCTCAGTCTTGAATGTTTGAAGTGATTTCCAGTGGCCCTGTACATAAATTCAAATTATGATTGCCAAGGCTATGATTTGGGTTGTTCCCATTACCAGTAATAGTGGCAAATGAAGGTTTATAGGAATCCCCTACTAAAAAATACTGGGAAGGGGGACGTATAAAACTTTATCATATTATATGTATATACATGTATATATATTCAATTATTATCATACACATATTCGTTGACGTTCAATTTCCACTGGCATTTTGGGATTACATTCCAAAATTCAGATACGACAAACAAAAAGCAGAACGACAACAATAAGAAAACAACAACCCTCATCCTCATCCTAATCATCATCCTCATCATCTTCATCATCCTCATCATCTTCATCATCCTCATCATCCTCATCATCCTCATCATCATCATCAGCAGCAGCAGCAGCCGCAGCAGCAGTATCAGCAGCATCAGCAGTATCAGCAGCATCAGCAGTATCAGCAGCATCAGCATCATCATTCTAAAGGTGTCTTTAATTGTGTTTTTCCACGCTTGACTCCAAGAAACTGTCGATCAATGGAGGAGGGGAGTCGAACACTCTTCCTGGAGATACTGACACCTGCCAAAATCGAGGTTTTGCGGGGTTCTTCCAAAACAATGATGGAAGAAATCCTACTCTTCCTCTAATCATGGAAGTGGAAAATGGCTCAGTTGGTTGTCGGACCCAACAGGGCCGGCCTTTCAAAGTGTTTTTCCACTTCCAGGAGTGTTTTTTTGAAGAAATCTGCTTTGTTGATTTCCCCCCAAACAATGTCAAAGAGGGTAGAGTCGTCTTGACTTTTGAAACTGCCAAAGAAAAAAGCAATGGAAACACTACAACTACGGGGAACTATATATTGGGGGTATCCCCGGTCCACTAACAGTGGATTCCGTAAAGGTTTATAGCGGGCCCTTCATAAAAATAAATAAAAAAGAACAGATTATTATTATTTCACTGTTAGTGGGTGGGGGATACCCCCAAACTATATAGCATATCCCACCGTTCACGGGAAGTGAACGGAAAACTGAAAATTTCATCGACTCAACAGGGCCAACTGGGATCCGGGAGATGTGATGGGAACTGCAGGAGGGTATAATTATAAAGGTGGTTCCCCTCCCAGCTAGTTGGTGGTTTCAACCCACTGCCCACTTGAAAAGTATAAGTCAAAAATCTTCCCCCAAGTAAGAAAAACAAATATAAAAAAATATTTGAAACCACCACGGTTTGAAAAGTTGTTTTTTCCCTTCCCAAGTGGTTGTTGCCATGGTCTTTTCAACAAACATCTGCGAAGTCAAATCAAACCTGGAGATGAAGAAGGTGGAACTTCTTCTTGTGAAGCGAAGCCCTGGTGTTACACCGGGCAGAACGGCCAGCAGCTGTTTTTTACCCCCGAGTTGATGGAAAAACAACCATGGAATGAAGAGTCGTATCTCGTTTTAAAAATGCTGGGTTTTCTAACGTCATGTTGGTTTCCAGGGGCATAAATCCAAAAAAAGGTCAAAAGATGCCAATCTTTATGGTGAGAGATGTTGCTTTCCTGTTCTGTTTTGATTGATCATCATGATTGATTGATGCAAACACTGCAAGAGGTGGGAGATTTCTGCAGACTTCTGGGATGTAAAAGTGTCTTGCCTCACTGTCAGATCTGCCTACCTTTCGTCCACCAATGGCACTTTCCATCTCATAGCACCTAGCCAAAGTTCACCCCAAATCAACACAAATAAACAAAAAGGTGTGGAGGTGTCTTGCCTGATTCGTTTTGCCACACAAGTTTCCAGCTCACACTCGCACACTTTGGGGCTCTAAATGGATCCAGCATACTAGCAACTCTCTGAGAAAATAGGACATGACACATCATAAGACATTCAAATATCAACGGATACTTAAAAAGTCACATCTTCCATTAAAAACATCCCCCAAAAAACAAGTGTGGAGCTTCAACTTCTCATCCTTGAGATTCCAGGCTGACCAAGACGGGCATGTAGCTCCCAAAAAGAAAGTCGCTGAACGCTCCGGCAGTGGGGACAGCAGATGGAAGTCATGGCGCTGGGTTACCACGGCGGCCGTGGTTTGGCTTGGGGTTGGAAAGGGGAAAGGCCTGGTACTTCTTGCTGCTCTTTTGCAAGGCCTCTTTGGGGGTTGAATTCTGTGAGCAAACGATAGGATAAACAAATGAAGTTTTAAAATCTCCAATGTAGTTCAGTGTAGTTCGTCTGAAGTCTCCTGTGCTTTGCTTCCCCCAAAATCTGTGCGTCCATGTCACTAGACAGAAACACTTCCTTTTTAGGGCGCAGCGGCTTGAGGCTGACAAGAGCGAAGTGGTGATGTCAGTGATACCCCACTGCATGTCTACTTGCAACTTGTCGGGTTAGCTTGTCAGACTTCTTGAGGTTCCAGTAGCTTCATCCAAAACAAAAAAACGCCACCCCAAACAGCAAATTCCACCCAACCGCTCCCGCCACATTTGTGGCTTCACGTCTTGGAGGCATGCCAAACGGGCACATGCCTCATAATCCCAATGGAAGGTCTCCGAAAGAATCAGTTAGCTAAATCGAAGAGTCCGTTAACCCAAATGGGTCCTAAACTGCTCCGTATAGGGTTTTCACAATGTGAACGTGGTCCAAGATATGTACGCACGTGCCTGCGTACGTCTGCAAGTGTGCGTACGTGGTGGCGATCGTGCGTGCGTGCCTGCGTGCGTACGTGCATGTGTGCGGGCGTCTGTCCGTGCAGGGGTATGTCCGGCCAAACGTCCATCCGAGCATGTACAGAAATAAGGCCTCTTTTGGAGGCCTTATTTCTGTACATGGTTGACCCGTCTCCTTCATAATATGTAAAGAACCATCAGACCACGTACAGAAATANTCTGTACATGGTTGACCCGTCTCCTTCATAATATGTAAAGAACCATCAGACCACGTACAGAAATAAGGCCTCCAAAAGAGGCCTTATTTCTGTACATGCTCGGATGGACGTTTGGCCGGACATACCCCTGCACGGACAGACGCCCGCACGCATGCACGTACGCACGCAGATACGCACTCACGTCGGCACGTTCGCACACACGTCCGCACATATGTACGTTCGCACGTTCGAACGTTCAGAATTCAAACACGTACACCCCGTTGTAGAATCTTCAAAAACATGCCTTTACGGACTCTTCGATTTAGCTAAAGAATCAGTCATTTTTGTTCGTGCTCAAACTTTCATGTTAAAAAAAAATCCAAACAAAAAAAAAGATATTGAAAAACCAACCAATCCCAAGGTACGTATCAGCTGGCACTGGCACCTTTTGACATGCACGGGCATACCTCGGGGAAAAACCCAGGAATCAACACCAACCACCGTGAGGGCGATCTTTCCCGTTCTTCCGTAAGCTTCCGGGCTCAAGAGCATCGATCGCCTGTTCCTTTTCTTCATTGGCCTGGTTTCGAAGAAAATTTCCACAAAAGGATGTTGTGTTTTTTTCCGAAAAAAAAAAAGAAAAACACCCTCAAATTAAATTCAAACTTTTGTAGTCATTCGTAAAATGTTACATTGGAAACCTGGCGGGGGGTTAGCTCCTGATCGCTCCCGAAAAAATGAAGGGACTTTTAGATACCCCCCCTTCGCTCCAACCTACACTCCCTTCTATCTCCATCGGTCACGAAACCCACGCTGTTTTTGCCTGGAAGTACGCAAGTTGCAGATCCTTGTGCTCTGCATCAATACGATCCTGGCACAACGCGGCAGTTGGACGTGGCGTCCCTTTTTTTGGGGGTTCCACAACTTGCAAGGAAATGTCAGGTCCCCAAATCATGGGTTTTGCTGAGCAAAAAACAAGTGGGGGAAAAAAAACATGGTCCAAGCAAAAAGAAATTCAAGACTTGTGGGGGATGAATCTTCGTCACTTCTTGTTTTTTTGGATGGCCTCACGCTCTTCTGTCTCCTGGCGAGCACGTTCCTGGCGACAGGATTCAAGCGATTTTCCAAAGTCGTGTCGTTTTGCTTCATATTCAGTCATTATCACGGCCCTTTCCAATATCATTGACCAATATGATTCTCACATTTTGTAGTCCCCTATTAACCTGTACCAGCCGAGTTGATTGGCGATAAGCTTGAAAGTTGAAAATCCACTGTTACTGCGGGATCAAGGGAAATCATCTTCACATCTTTTTACCATCAATAGATGCAAAATCGTTGTACAAAAAATGTCTTGATAGGATTTGGATTTATGTCTTTTTGTTTGTGTTTTTTTTGGGGGACCCAAAAGTCGACAACTGGGACCCAGATTGCCAACATGGACCGAAAACCCACCTCCGCTTTGAAGTCCGCCATGAAGTTATTTTGCTCGAGGTGAGCCTGGATAAAACAACCAACCCGCAGCGGTTTGGCCGATAAGAAAGCAGCAGTTTATCCATGAGAGCTTGCAGTGAATCAAAGTGAATCAACAAAAAACTCTCAAAACAAGACTTTTCCAGGTCCGGCACCTCGAGGATCATCCTTTGCTCCTCAGCAATCTTGTTCTTCTTATCTCGAACCATCCATTCCGAGTATTCCTGGAGAGGAATACATGTTGATCAATGGAACCTCTTCAAACTGCTGGGTGAATTTTTCATTCACCTTGAAAGGATGACATTTCGTGGATTCGAAAAGTTAAATTCAAAAATTCAGAGTTAGCTGTCCTTTTGCTCCAGGTAGCTCTGAGTCATAGCCTGTAAGGATGCTTGCTTGTCTGCCTTTCGAATGCCACGCTTGAACTCCTGGGAACATGGAGTTCATCCAAAGGGAGCAGTAGCAGTAGCAAAAAAACAAAAATCAACCATGAGGTGATAGCAGTACGTAGTTGAGTACATCATAAATTTCAGGACCTGCGAATATAGCACTAAAGGATAGCACACGTTTTTCGTCGATCACAACAACCCAAACTCTCGCCCTACAGAGGTACATGATCGGCACAACAAGCAGCGGTAGTCCTGGTAGTTCTTGCGATCAGAAATCTCCTGAAGAAAGATGTGGCCATGGAAACTCGCAGCATTCAGATAAATCATCCACACACGTTTCTCCACGAGACTCTCGCGAAAAATTCGTCTGGTGCGGAAATCAGGAACGGAATGCCAAAACCCGAAGACAGAAGGATGTCGTTTTTTTTGTGGGAAAACTTGCATGTCCTGCAGCAGGGTAGTCTGCAAAGCCTCATCAAAGGTCCTTGGGTTGTTTGGTTGTTTTCAATACAGGCAGCAGGATGGCTTTCCAACAAAATTCAGTCAATTTCCAACACCGGTAAAAATCCCAGGTACACAATAAAATAACATCCAAAAATATAGATACGACTCATCTCCCCACTTGGAGGGGGGATGGATCAATTCCTTTCAACAAAAAAACGGGGCATCACATAATCCAGGCTGAGGGACGATTGTAATCCATGTTCCAATTCAGCCTTGGCTGCCATGTCGTCCAGCATGTCCTGATCGGATCGTGACAGCACCACCAATGTCACCGGAAAGATATGGGGGTTTCCGAAAATGGTGGTACCCCCAAATCATCCATTTTAATAGGGTTTTCCATTATAAACCATCCAATTTGGGATACCCCTATTTTTGGAAACACCCATAACAAATCCCTCTCTGAGCACTTGGAAGTTGTGTTCTCTTGGTTTGTGTTTTGCAAGGTTTCTTCAAGAAGTCCATGATACGGGATGATACGTATTAGAAAAAAAATATGTGCACATGTAAAAAAGCAAGAAACAAAGTAAAGTGTGTCAAAAAAAGTCCCCTCTCAACGCATTTGCAGCATTTTCATACTGTTGATGGTTCAGAAATCCGGGATCAACTCACCAGTTGAGGTTGGTACTTGATTCCATTATTTGGCAGGGTTTTAGCACCATCCAAACGGTGGTTGGGAACGGGATTTCTGGTTGCCATCAACAGTAGGAGACCTCAATTGATCAGAGACCCAAGACCAAGAATCAGAATATGAGCAACCAGGACATGTTTCTCAAGGAAATGGAGTTTGTCAGTCTCTTGACTATCAACAGTATCATTTCGGTCCTTGCGTTTTGCTGCTTGCTTTGCTTTTTCCTCTTCCCTGGCAATATCCCACCTCAATGCTGCCTGGAAAATTGGAGCAGCTTTCGAGTTTCGGTCACCACGACAGGTCACTTCATGTTACGTTGTTTTTTTTTTGGTTTGGTTTCAGGATGATCTTATTTTATGTATATAATATATATATATATATATATATATATATATATTATATNCGCTTGTTCGGTTTATTTGTTTTATTCTCGAATCCGAACAAAAAGAAATGTGTTGCGCCTCCATCCCCTTGATGGAGCGAGTATCCTTCTTCATCTGATGCAAGCGGAATCGAAGCTCCTCAGGAGGAGTCATACGAAATGGAAAAATTGTAGAGGATTGGAAAGCCATCTGAAAACATCCGATATCGCCGATATCCTTCAAAAAAAATTGAAACAAAAAACTCAACAGCAAAAACAAAAAAAACAGTTTCAAGCCAATTTTTTCATGCCGCCATGTCCAAAAAGTAGCAACTCATATGCGTGACCTTTTAACGTTCTTGTTTAGGATCTCCATTCCAATTTGCTATGAGGACTTTTTGACGGAATCCTGGTGTCACCAGATTTCTCCCAAAACATAAGGGAAATCCTTAAAGATTACCATACGTTTGCATTTTTCAATTTCCCCAAGACATAAATTAATGTAATTCATTTAGTGATCCCTGAACCATCCCCTTATAAGTTTCCAGGAATATGTTTCCCCTCATGATTACAGTATATAACCATCCCCCGGCATCAAAAACACCAGCAGATCCACCAGCTTTTCCACCTCCAAATCTGCCAAGGTTGTCTTGGGCCCTCCGAAGGTACCAGGTGATGAGCTAGGGCTCTTGTAGCCCTTCTTTGGAGATCCAGTCTGACGACGGTCCAACAAAACAACAGCGTTTGTTGCACAAAAAAATGGAGGAAAAGAAGGTCCGTAACAAATGCTAAATTTAGATAGTGCTAAATTGCTGTTTATCATGGTGATGTTGTTGGTGATCATAACTTGCTGAGATGATGATGATGATGATGATGATGATGATGATGATGATGATGATGATGATGATGATGATGATGATGATGATGATGATGATGTTCTTGCGAACAAATAAAATGAATAAAATCAGATAAGATAGAAAACTACAAAACTGAAATTTGCCAGTGGAAAAAAGATTGGTGTAACAGAAAAAAGTGCAAAACAAAATCAAAAAAAGTTGATCAGAAACAATGCAAACATCGACCAACAGCTGAAACTGAGTCATCCGCCACTGAAGGGGGATTGTAGCCCTGCGTTTGTCAGGGTTCTTCTGGAGCAACTTTGTGGGCTTTCAAAAAAAAATCCCCCTACAAAAAAAGTCTCATGTATTCCAACCAGAGAATATCATTAGGAAAGGGATGGTAACCAGGAATATAATCTTTAGAAAAAAAAACACAAACCTCTTTTCTTTTCCAGGAAAAATAGCATGATCGTATATAATTCACACCTTCAATTTCCAGAATTCACACCTGACAAACCAAAGGATTCTGCAAAAAAACTGCCTTTATTCCCATCATTCACAATTTTCACATGACCCAAATCTGCAGCAAATGACCCAAGCTCCCCAGCTCGGACTGGAACTGGCACTGGACGCAAGCTGGTGGTTTCTCGCACCTGCGGGGGTGGAGATAGACGGTTTTTTTTCATGACCCAGTAAACACACTTAAGACCCTCACCCAAGTAGTTAGAAAATGACTTTTTTTTAGCTTCCAAGGTTTTTTTAGAAGGTCTTTTGTAAAATGATTTCACAGGAGAAGTTTGGAAACATCCCAAAATTGCTGCATCTCCGCGGGGCCTTGGGAGCTGATGTAGCGCTGACCCTCACAAGCTGATAAGCTGAGCTTTGCTGATGAGCTGATGAGGATGGAACATGGAAGGACATATACATACTGTTGATGGTTCAGAAATCCGGGATCAACTCACCAGTTGAGGTTGGTGGTAGTTTATCCCATTATTTATAGCCAGGAAAATTTTTACATCCAAACGGTGGTTGGGAACGGAATTTCTGAACCATCAAACAGGGTTGACGCCTTAAGGCCAACTACCAAAGCTTCCTATGAAGAGTTTCTCACTGCAAAAAGGCATGGAGAAAAAAATGCAAACATGTTGGGCAAAGCACTTCACTTCCTACTTGTATCTTCCTTCTTGTTGTTTGAAATACCTAGGACCTACCAAAAACCAACAGAAACCCACAGCTACACCACTGTAAATTTTGAAGCGACGCTGGTAGTTTCAAACCTCGATCCTGTTGAAGCAGAAAGGGCTGAGCTCCTGGTGAATGACGCTCAGTGGACCAGCAACAAAAAACACCAACAGGGGCCATTATACTGTTGATGGAAGAAATCCGGGCAACCAGTTGATAGGTAGCTTATCGTATGATTCACAGGGTTTTTTACATCCCAGGTGGTGCAGGATTTCTTCCATCAACAGGATTACCAACCCAAATTTCATGCATTTATGAAATTTCGGGAAATCCCCTGGAAAATGACCATAGATTTCTATTGTTTGATTTCCCCCAAAAAAAAATGTTCTTTTAAATAACCCCTGACTAAAAACTGCACGACCCAACCCTCAAAATCGGATCTTGTAATGATGCCAATCTAGAATTTCACCTTTTTTCAAGCTGGACCAATGGTTTTTTTTTCGAAAACAAAGAATCCCACGCACTGGCTATATGTGAAACAAACTGTCGTCAATAGCGTTTGTGGTGAGTTTGTTCCGAGTCTTCCAAAAATATCCATATGTTGGTTGTGTTGTTTCGACAGTTTTTGTTCCTGACAATTTTTGACTCCAACAAATGCACACCCAACGCAGCAGCACTTGGCGTGCAGATTTTCCCGCTGCATCATCCGCTTCTCATCAGTCCAGTGATTTTTTCAGGTCGATCAACTTTTTGATCGAAGAGTGATCTTCAGTCCACGCTCCACCACCTTCCAAACACACTGACTACAGGTGCGATGATCGATGATCGTTGCTAGGATTGGCCTCTAACCATGCCCCTTTTTACCTTCATTCCTCGATCAAAAATTCAAAATCCATCAAAATCCCAATCTCAACAGGACACAAAATGACACGAAAAACCTGTGTTTTTTTTGTGTGTTTTCCTTCCGTCTTGATTGGCGCCTCTTTGGGAAGATATTTGTGCGCAGATTCTTTGAAGATTCCTTGTAAAGCTGCAGAGTACTTCTCAAACACCTCATCAAATCGCTTTGAAACGACGAAAAAACCATGAGAAAATCAAGCAATTTGACAAGAAAAACAAAAAATCTTTCTGAAAACACAAGGAAAAATCTCCTCCCCCCGACCTGGTATGAAAATCCCTGGATGTTGAGGAGAGACAGGTCGAAAACAAAAGGTTCCCTCAAAACCAGTCTTGAGTCTTGACTGAAGATGAGGTGCAGGTGTAGCGAGACCACTTAGACTCAAACCTAGCATTAAACTTACCCTCCAGGGAATTAACATATCCCACCTTGGGAAAAGGAAAATCATCTTCAAAATGCCATTTTTGGGGGATATGTTAGTTTCCCGGAGGGTATCCATGTTGATTTTCCCCAACTCCCCAAATTCCCCCCAAAAAAAACTCGTTTTTAAACCCCTGCCTCAAGCACTTTCTCCTGACTGGGATTCTCTTCTTTAGGACCAACCTCGACTGGTCGACCTAAGAAAAATTTCAGGGATGAGAACTGGGGTGGGATGCGGCAAAAGAATATTTCCAAAAATGCCCAGGATTACACCCTGGAAGATTAACGGCTGGAACCTGAAAATGATGGTTTCCAAAAGGAATCTCCTATTCCGGGGTGCCATTTTCAGGTTCCATGTTAAACTGTGGGAGGGTACCATTAAAAAATCGGACCTTTACAATAGGTAGGTCCACCAAAATGATAGGTAGGTCCACCAATTTACAATTCTCTTTAGGTAGGTCCACCAAATGATATCTCTTGGCATCTTGGTGTCTTCATTCATGGCTGAGTCAACCCATACTGTTGATGGAAGAAATCCTGCACCCCCTGGCATGTATAAAACCCTGTAAATAATAATGGGATAAGCTGCGTATCAACTGGTTAGCCGGATTTCTTCCATCAACAGTGTCACCAACAACAACCTCCATATCACCGTTCACGGCATTCGCGTCAAAGTTACCAAACTCGATATGCAAACGGCGACCAGGCACCTGGTCAAACAACCGCCGAAAGAGATAGAGGAGTTGTTTCCCGTAGATGTTCATACATCCCGTGTTCATATATCCTGGATCAATTGACCAAAAAAGAGGACACCTTATTGGAAAACAGGAAGTTGATTATCAAATGTTGACATGTTTTGGGTAATTCTATGATGGGTCTGCATAAAATGATCGGGAGTTTGTTGGATATCTGGTTTTCATTGATCTTCAAATACCCTGCTGAGGTAACCACCGGCATCACCAATGGGTTTGGGATCAATGGTGAAACTGGGATTCCACCAAGACCTGCCAGGGCGATTCCCCCAATGAGTTGGCGTTTTGATTTATGGTGACCTTTATGGTAAAACACAGAAATCTTGCATTGCATCTCTTTTTTTTGATGTCTGAAAATTTATGGGACCCAATCATTCAGGATCTCAATGTCAAAGTGCAATCTTATTGGGTTCAAACGACGAAAAGATCTTCAAGGATTCGGTTGTCAGCTGTGTGAAAGCCCAAGACAAAGGTCCGACAAAGTCATTGGTCAACTTGGGCTGACACCGAAAACAATGAGGTTGCCAATCTTGAACTTCCTAGGGCAAGGAAGTTGGCATAGCAAGAACAGAAAGTACCTTGCCCTCTTGAGACACTTGGTTCATGTTTCTTTGCTCTCCGCCATCTACAAGTTTTACACTCATCCAACTCCATGCCAAACTTCATGCTAATCCTGCCTTTCACCGTTGATTGTGAGTAGTGGTGATCCACAAGCTTTGCACAAACTTTCCTCCAGTTTCCTTCACCCATTTTGTGCCAAGCTTCTTGTAGAAAAATCGATTGATGCGGCGAACCCAGTCCGCTGTCCTGATTTTTCGGAAACGCCAGGGTCTTATTTCGCAAAAAAAAAACACCGCGAAAAATGCACAGATTTTCACCCACCACAACTCATGGCATCCCATGTAACTCTCCCCAAGACTCCTAAAAAGCTGGTTCTCCCCGAAGGCATAGACAGGTAAGAGTGGCACACCATGTTGGATAGCCAGCCTCATTCAGTTGAATCAAATCTATGCAACTGAAAATCTCAACGCCCAACATCCAGTCGAACTGCGGCTCATAAAATTCCAGTCTCGCACCTGATGAATCCCAGATTGGCAGGGAAGAAAAGCTGCTCCTGATGTTCCGTTCCAAAGGGGCTGGGTGAGTCATAGGTGCCACATAGCGATTTTGTTGATGGAAGAAATCCGGCTAAGCACCTGGTATACATGAAATCCTATGAAAAATGGAATATTCTTCTCCATATCGGGCTGGCTAGAAAGATATGTTCCATAAAGAAGCAGGCACACCAGTGCACTCTATCATCCGATATTCCTTAACACTCAAGAAGTACATCCGGTTGCCTCACCCGTCACCACACTCAGACCTGGTTCTCATCAGTTTCCACTTGCTCATAAATGCCGCCCGGCTGTACCTAAGTCAGTAAATGCTGCTCCCTTCAAATTGTTACAACGTCTCAATATCAAGAATTGCAAATGTAGCCAGTGGATTTCAATTGGATTTGGTTGGATGATTTTTCAGACACACTCACAAAAAAACGTTAGGTCAATCAGATGAAATTCAGATTCTCACTGCCATTGTGGCACCCTGTGCAAGCAAGTCGTTGAAGATCCTTGCAGGACAATCGAAGCTCACATCCCCCCAAATTTCTCGGCAAGCGGACAATGCACAGCATGAACTTTCTGAACATCGCTTCTGTGCGACAACCAACAAGCTTGAACTGAGAACTACAAGAGATGCTTTTTTGTATACTCTGGGTGTGTTGTGATTTGACACAAAAACTTCAAATCAAAAAAACTCAAGTGGAAAACATCCAAGTTTTTCCAAAAATTTAGTAAGTTTCAAACTTGCGATCTTGAGTTCGTGCATGGCCTCGAGTCTGTCCCGGAACTGTCCCGGCCGGCACTTGAGTCAAAGTTTTCCAAAACTTCCCGGTTTGGTGGGGAGATGTGGACTCGTTCCCTGGAGCATACAGTACTTATGGATTCAGTTCTTGCATCATATTTATGGTTTACATGTTTTGTTTTTTCTAGGTGCCCCGAGCACAAAAGCAAATATTCAGCCAGAAAGGGGATCCGCAACAACCTCAGTGCAACAGAGGTCCTCTGGATCAAGGGGTTCCACCGAGAAGACCTGTAGGATAATCAACGATAGGATGCCGACAATGGAGCAACACCTGAGATCTTCAAAGAAATGAGACCAACGAATCAAAGAGAAGATTCAGAGTGAGAGGTTGTGCAGGTTTACTACTTTTTTTTGTGTATATCATTGATCTTGGTCCCTGCCAAGCCCACTGGAAAATCAGTGGATTCCATGAAGGTTAAAAACCTTCATTCCCTTCATAGAAATGAAGGGAAATTTACTACCACAATTTCACAGGTTTTGTTTTTTAAAAACCAACCCCAAAATATTATCTTTTTTTTGCAACCCCCAAATATGATCCTTAGGTAAAAACTCCCATGTTTTTTTCGCTGGTTTTGCCAGTCAAACCATGAAGAAACAAATCAAGCAAGGCCCAAGTGACTCACAAACTGCCCACCACGTCGGCCGCTCGGGAACTCTTTGGCCTTGGAAATGAATCCACGATCCGTTGTTGATATGGTTGGTAAATACTTGGAGGATCCTCCCAGTTAGTAACTGGTTAGTAACGCCCATTTACAAGCCATTTAGCCCATTTGGAAAGGGAACAACCCTACTTAGGGGACTTACTATCAGTATCCCATATCCCCATGCCATTTACCACGGATTTTTTTTTGGCACCATGTTTGGGGTGGTTGGTTGTTGGGCCATGGGGATGAATCTAAACCCATCAACTTCCAGCAGTTTTTGCAACCGTCCAATCTGAGGTGCGATACCCAGTGATGCGAGACAAAGTAGAGTCCCGCAATGGTGAATGCACCATGTGGATGCCAACACATGACCTGAATACGGCGGGGTGGGTGTGAATTGGGATTGGTGGGGGTCCGGTGAAAGGTTGTTGTTCAAATTAGGAAAAGTTGGATGTCTACATGGTTTTTTCCCAATCCTTTCATGATTTCTAGATATTTCTAGTAGGTCATATGGAAATTACATACAAAGGCGCATACACAGAATAAGAACATTAAATCTCCAATCCTTTCACGGATTCAAACCACTCTGTCTTTGCTGTGCTTCGGACATACTGCTTGCCATCCTTCCAATAGCCAGCAGCCCCATGCTCAGCCAACTTAGTTCCACCAGAATCGGTTTAGACTCCATCTGCATGGCAGCCATGAATCAAGTTGGAACGCCTTTCCAGAGTGGCAACATACTGATTGGTTAATAAGGATCCCTTTTGGTTTGTTACAATCATTCCATAGCTTGGCAATCTCAACACCCTTTGTATGCACTATTTGTAAATTACCAGTTCCCCTTGAGCATTGCTCATCTTGGTCACCCCACATTGTCGGAATATTGGAGGTACCATGACCTTAGCTTCGCGAGGACTGATGTTTTATGATTTCGGTGCTGGATGCGACATTTCTTGCCCGGAGATAATTTTGCTACATCACGAGCTTTGTGATAAAAATGAGTTGATATGTCCCTTGATATTCTGAGAATGGTATAAATTTAGCCCATAGCATTAGTGTTGAAACCAGCAGAGAGTTTTCAACAATGGAAGCTGGAAATTCACCATCATCCTTCAACTTCAAGGGTTTCAGCCACCGGTACCCGAATCGATAGAGAGCACCTGATACCTCAGTATTGGTGCTAAACAAAATGGGAGCTGATAAATTAGTGCAGCAGTTGTAGACATGTTGTAGATGTGTATTTTTGGTTGGATAGGATTTTTTTGTTTCACAACTTTCCAAGCATCTTTGGTATTGGTAACGGGTAGGATAAAACTTCATAGATCGGCAAGTTGCTACTCTCTAAGATGCAAACTGCGACTGCTAGCCACTTTGGACCCCAAGGCCTCAAAGTCACCAAAAAACGTCACGAAAAGTGTCGGGTATACATCGGTTTGACTGCATCTTCTAGATTCATACTGTTGATGGTTCAGAAATCCGGGATCAACTCACCCGTTGATATGGTAAACATCCCATTATGTACAGGGTTTTATACATCCCAGGTGGTTGTTTGGGATTTCTTCCATCAACGGTATTGGAGAAGCATGTGGAATGTTTGCATCCTCCACCTGATGGTATTTTCAAAAAAGTCCGCGACAGATTGGAAGACGCCGCCTTTTGCAGTACGAAAACATACCTGAAGATTCGGATTTAACAGCAGGGGGAGTACCACAAATTGAACTAAGCAGTTTCAAGATTACGAAATGTTCTGGAAAACCCTTCACAAATGCCTATGGCATTTGAAAAGGCAATTGGATTTGACATTTCATCATATTCCAGCTGCGGGTATCTCCTGGGAGGTCACCATGCCAGCCAAGCACATAGTGCTGCAACCACTAGCCCCACAAGACCTAGCCATCAAAAAAATGGGGAACTTGCTTCCCCAATCTTGGCCAAACACAACTCAGCAGGCATGCTGTGATTTCCTCAACTTCAACACATGAAAACAGTGCCTGCCAGCATCGGGCTGAATTTCCACTGGTTTCAAAGGTGCTCAATCAAATAACACCAAAGGCTGAAAGATGGCATGTTTTTTTTGTTTCATGTCTTGAGAGAATGCCATGAAGTTTTTGAATCAGAGTTTTTAAATTCGCTTTGTTCAGAACTCATAGACTCTTAATGGACCCACATCGTCCCTCGAACCAGCATAGCGGGGAAGGAACGCATGCAAAGGATCAAGAATTCATATACATGAGGCAATTTACCGTCAGACCCAAGAAGATAGCAACGCCTGCTTTACATTTCCCACTTGGCTATTTGATCCAATCCAAAGAAGTCTTTCAATTTGACGTCCCACATGTCATGCACTGACAACTGATATCTACATATCTACCCAGTTCTGCGGTGTCCTTGTGGAACGAGTTCCAATCCTGGGTTTTTTTCGCAGGCAGCTCCACCCACAGTGGCTGAAAAAAATCCTCCTTGGAACCTAGTAAAGTAACCTGGTAACTACTTCCTTTATATAACTTCGAAATTCGCAGCAAAAATGCCCCAAACAACATGCGATGTTTCAGCAGTCCTTTCATCTGGTTTTGCTTCAGCCTGATTTTTTTTTCGAAGAGTGTCCAGTCGAATTGGGAATTTCGAAACCCTCCAATGGCTTTGGAAACTTTCGCCTTTTTTGGGTCGTTCACGAGGTTTAAATCACAGTGGTTTCCAAAAATCGCTGAGATATGCTCATGATGATTCACTAATATCTGGATATGACTCATTTTTAAGCCAATATGTATATATATATATATATATAAAAGACTGTTCGAATGTTTGGGCTTTTGCCGGTCTCCAAATCAACTTTTTTGGTTAAAAAAAATCCATCGAATCAAACCCTCACCTTGGCTGCAGCTTCCTGGCCAAAATCCATGGAGAGAAGACATCCGAGTTGAAATCAAGCCCGTGAAGCCAAAAAAGAAGGTTGTAACAACTGTAAAGTGGAAGAAAAATCTAGGAAAATCTATAGAGATGTGCCCAGTTCCCATTTTTCGAAAATTCCCGAAAGTTTTACAAGTTGCATTTTTGGGCTCAAACAGTTTCGTCCCTATTCCAAGTCTATCCCCCTTTTGGACCTGCGCTCGTCGTGCCCCCACCACCTGAACAGGTCATGGGTTACCATATCGATAGAAGTGACGTTTCACCCTTCAATCTCTGAAGCTCCAATAACTTTCTCCCATGGAAATCTCAAAAGTTGAATCTGAAATAAAGTCAACCTCAACAGCCTCAAAAAATCACAAAGTCTAAAGTCCAAATGGTACTCCACCGAAATTTAAGATGGAACCTGAAAATGATGGTTTCCAAAAGGAATCTCCGTTTCCAGGAACTTCTTTTCAGGTTCCATGTTAAATTTCAGGGGTGAACAACTCCTTGGTTCAACTTACAAGCTTTTTCACCATTGATCCAATTGATCCAAATTTTAGTCCAACTTCCCGACCGCAGACCTCCCAGTAATTCCAAGCAGCTTGCACCCATGACTGGAATGCTTTAGCCTCGTTGTTTGTTGATTTTTTTGAAAAATGGAAAATTCAAATGACTGAAAGAGAGAAGCTGAGAATCCTCGAGGTCTCAGGTCTATGTGTCTATGTGTACATTCAAAAAAAAAAATATATATATATATATATATACCTAGAACCCAAATGACCCATATTTTGAAAGCTTCGATCCATAAAGTGGGAAGGTCAACCCCCCCAAAAAAAGAGGTCAGTTGGGTTCTAGGTATATAATAACAATATACTATATTTGTTTCCCTTCAGGGCCACCCATCTGAAAGTCAAATTGGGGATGGGCTGTGCTATTAATTCCCAGAAATATACATTTGAATTCCCCCAACAAAAAAAAACGGCCTCCCCCCTTGAATGACTTTCTAAACTGTAGCCATCAAACGACCAAATGCCAACAACCTAAAAGGCAGAAGGAAAACTGAGGCAACGACCAAATTCAACTCCTGTGGCAACATCCACCAGCAAAAAATGGGCATCCCGAAAAAAAAAGTTGGCATCTTGAAAAATCACCGTCGGCCACGGGCGGGAACTTTTTCGGGTGCCCGGAGTTTTTTTTTCCCGGGAAATGGCCCGGTGGCCTCATGGGCTCATGGTCAAAAAATCAACCGACAGCACCTTTGGCTGTCTTGAGGGAATCCACAAAACTAGTGGATTTCCAGGGTGACCTTTAGTAGATTCCCTCTTGGATGATATCAAAATGAATATCATCTTGAAAATCCTGCACCAGGCGTTGGAAATCCCATGTTGGCTTCCAATTCAAACATTGCCACGTGGGTCTGGAATCCAAAATGCGACCAGTTTTCCGACCGAAAGTCTCCGGAAAACTCCAACCAAAAGCTGCATACATTCGACTTGCGGCCTCCGGTAAAGTCTCTTCGGACCATCCAGATTTATCGCTCATCTCACCCATCTGGCCCTCCAGCAATGGCAACATGGGAGATGGTGCTGAAACAATCAAAGGACCAAGTACTTGTCGACCAGAGGATGCATCTACGCATCCAATCTTCACCAATGAGAGAAGATGAGCCATGATCATATCATCCAATGAGCATCGAGTGCCATATAATAATTCATTTGCCTTAACGTTTCCGTTCGACAACTTGGAGCTACGTTGAGATGCTTCCACAGAGGTGTCGTAGGCATCCTGCAAGCCGCTTCTAATCCACCTAGTTGGATTGATTTACTGTATTGTTGTAGGTTCCTCACTGCAACAAACTCAACTAAATAAATGTCTGATTCTGATGCTCTGAATCTTTCAAAAGACCATGTCTCGAGTTTGTGAAGGGTTTGCAATCGAAAAATCGGGGTCCTCTGCAAAAAAACGACTACATCGAAGTATCGCAACATTGCAAGTCGCTTCTTTGCAGTAGTCTTCTGCCAATTTTTTGGTCACACCATAGATATTTCGTGGAGTACCATAGTCTTCACTTGCATTTAAAATCATGCTTCGCGACCTGCGACAAGTTCACAAACAAACAAGAGCCGTTTAGGTCCAAAAAAAACCTTGCGACCAAAATATCAAAATATCTATAGCTACAGGTGTGTCATCTCATGTTGAGTTCAAAAACTCTGAGCATTCAACATCCACCGTGGGCCAACTACCCGGCCCTACCATCTCACATCAAATCATGTTTGCACCGGCGAAATGGGCAGTGACATAGCTTCTTCATGGCTAGTAATTCGTTGGAAGCCACATTGCTAGATGGCTATGGTCTATGCTGTTTCCCTCCATCAGGTCACCTACGATAGATGGACACCTCCACTACATGGAAAAGTGCTACCAAGTGCGCCAGGTGGTCAGTGAGAATACAACAAGTATTTTCAAGTTTTTGCTATACTTTCTATTCAACTTTTAGTTACTATCAAATAGTGAACTAAATCAAGGTCAACCTTGCCGATCACAGGCAGATAGCGGAGAAGCCAGATGCTCAACAAATAAATCAGAGACTCAGAAGATGCACACTTAAATGGAGTCACCCTCAATAAAAGTAATAACCCAAAAAAATATCGAGGGGTGAGTCACTATTGTACAAATAGTAACAGGTTTTATTTACTCCAACTAAGGATAGATGAAAAAAAACACTTTACAATCTTTGTTGGTTTTGCCAACTATTGGCCTTACCTTGTCTCTTCCTTCACCTCTTGCGTGTTCATCAAGGACGTGGTGGATGAGAAAACAACGGCCGCTGTTTCCCCCATCTTGCGAGCAGCATTCAGCACATGACGCGTGCCATCCAAATTGATGCGTCGAAAGTCTGCCTCCGTATAGAAGTCCAGGTTAGGGGCGTGCAAGGCAGCAGTGTGGATGATGGATCCTTGGCCCCGACAGGTCGTGTCAAGATCAAAGCCGCAGTCCCACTTTCCCCTTATGATGGGCGATTTTTCATGGTGCCAAAAAAAAGCATTATGTCCATGATGGATAACTGGACTTAGCTGGCTATGCATCCCCATCACCAAATGCAAAGGCCCAAGGCGGCCACCAACAGAGAGGGGACTATCTCGACAAGACTCTGCAGCCCGCTGCTGCACGGCTCAGAGAATCTTCGTCACTGACATCTCCTGATTTCCCGAAAACCATGCCAGAATCAAGTTTGAACGGCTATCATCAAATACAGATGAAATCATCAGATTTTCAGGTCAATGTTCGCACTTTTCACAGTCAATTCCAATTCATCCTGAATTCAGGGAGAATTTGTCCAATGTCTTCTGAGTGATGTAACTTCGCTGTTTCGCTGTTAAAACCTGCATCACTTTTTGGTCCAACCGATCCTGCTACGTCTGGTTCCCTGGCCATTAGGTCAAAGCCACGCGCATCGAGATGCAGGGAACGGAGACATGACAGCAAGGCTTCTCCCAGGTACCTCAAAGGGAAAAAAATACAAACGGGATTTCTATCAAGCCAAAGTGGCACAAAAAAAAGAAAAAATGCTGCACAAACTGGTGATTTTGTCATGGATGTTGGGGAAAAAAAGGTGGTTTGGAATCCGACTTGGGACTAAAACACGGAGAATGGTTTGTCACATCATGACCCGTGACTTATCAACCGCGTCGATCCCTGTAATCTCACTGTTCTTTCTTTCCACCTGCTTTTTTTTGGGGTGCGTTGAAAACCAAGGCACCAAAACGATTTTTTTTGGGGGGGGCCGTCAAAAATCGGCGAGTCAGTCATGCCTCAAAAAAAAACGAACATCAGCCCAATGTTTTTTTTTGTTTCAATCGGAAATCTGCTTGTTTCCAGGGGTTTTTCGGGTGAGTGTATGTTCTTCTTAAAAAAAAAACATCCCACATCTCAGCGAAGACACCCACAGCTGCCAGTGATCAAAATCGGTGAAAGGTGTTGCAGCTGCTGACGAAGCTCGCTAGAAAAAATCGTCTCGAGTCGTGCTAAGGCGTTGGTGATACACCTTTCCAAGAAAATTACAACACACCCCTAGAGCACACCCCAGGCAATCCCCCGTTCGCCAACTATGAAAGGAATCCCTTCATAGCCTCTTGGTAAAGGTTTAGGGGTGTGTTCCAAAGGTGTGTTGAAACAACCTTGGAACCTTTCGATTTTTGTTTGTCGTTGGTGTTGTTGAAACTTTACGGTACAAGTAAAGCAAGACCATACCTGGGCTATTTGTCATAGTACATCTACAAGAAAACTACCAGAAATATTGGGCGAAGTGTCCATCTGATCCGCCTAAAATGACCTCTGACGACCATTTTTCGACACCACCATTTGTATCCATTTGTTACTTCTGCATTAAAAGAACAATCATCGCCATGAAAAACTCTGGCCTCTCTTTGGCCAACGTAAGTTGTTGCTGAGCTTCTTGGCTGTCTCCCAGCAGAAAGTAGCGAACTGGAACGCCCACCGCCAGACCTGTGACGAATGTAACACAAAAGATTAGCTCGCTGGAACCACAGATCTTGCCATGTTGATCGTATTCTAAGAAGCCATTGAAGGATGAAAACTTGAGGCATAGGCGTATCAGAATACGAAGTCGAGTAGCTCAGAGATGAGTGGACAAATCATCCAGCATTTACCAGGTATCATACATATCCTCAAAAGCTATTTCACAAAAGCAAGCGCTGTGATCTGTGGACGTCTGCGCTCCTACAGGTGGAGCAATCACTTAAAAACGTAGGAGATAAATAGTCGACCTAGACCTAGAATCACAATCACAATCACAACAACTTGCAAGAACAACAAGAAACAACAAGAACAGCAAGAACAACAACAACAACAACAACAACGACAACGACGACGACGACGACGACAACGACAACAACAACAACAACGACAACGACAACAAGAACAACAAGAACAACAAGAACAACAAGAACAACAAGAACAACAACAACAACAANAACAACAACAACAACAACAACAACAACAACAACAACAACAACAACAACAACAACAACAACACACAACCACAACCACAACCACAACCACAACCACAACCACAACCACAACCACAACAACCACAACAACCACAACAACCACCAGGACAAGGACAAGGACAAGGACAACGACAACACAAAAAAAAAAAAGCAGAGTTGCAGTTACAGTCTTGTCATTGTCTTTGATACTACTGAATACTAATGATGATTCGATAGTTATGGTGACATTGCTACTGAAGGGGCTAATACAAGAACAATGATAATGAGAACCACAATGATAGCTGTCATTGCTCTTAATCAATTCTACACTACGATTTATGTATTTACATTACAGTATAATGATATATCATAATATATATATATATCTATGATGATATATGATAAGTTGATAAAAATAATGAATTGGGATATTATAGCAACCGTCCTAAACGCTGAAATCCACTTCGTTGGCTATCCCTCGACATCCAGTTTGGACCGCCTGGCGGTCCAAGACCGTTCTCGTCGTCCATGAAGGTCAGCTGCTAAGGCACCATCCCGAAGGTCAACGATGATTTTTGTTATAAACATCATGAAAATGGGTGGTACCCCCAAATCATCCATTTTAATAAGGTTTTCCACTATAAACCATCCATTTTGGGGATTTGCCCTATTTTTGGAAACATCCTAATTCTCAAGTATCAATACTTGACAATGAGTAATCTTTGCGAACATTCCAAAATTGCAATTCTAGCGAATCACTAGAATTGCGATTCCTTCTGAAAAGCAACGGTTTTGAAATGCGACTTTTTGGTGATGTACTGTATTTCAGTGCTTCACAATTAGAAGTATGTATTATCTTTGCATCCATCTGTCTCTTTGTCTTTTGCTGAACCAGCTGTCCTTCAAAGGGACCAGTGCGACCAGACATGCGAAAGGCTGCCGGCTGACCATCTGAATTTTCAAAAACGGCTCCTCTTCACTGGGGCTGCCTTCACCAGCCTGCAAAGGACCCAAGGGTGATTCCTCTTGGTTGGATCATTTCAAGTAAATCTTTTGTTTCGAAATGGTGAAATTACTACTTTTTTCTGTTGGTTCATCTCGAAAAACAGTATCATATGGCACACATGTTGATTCATCCTAGGTTTTTTGTTGGGTGTTTTTGCCAACCAACATATTGACGAATTAAGTCGGGGTGCCGAGATGTGCAGGCATTCACGAAACGCCTCTAGCTGGGAGGTTTTCGGGATTCCAAAATGCCAAAGGAAATATCAGTGGATACCAGGGGGTCACGTCAACCCAGGAGGAAGGCCTTATGAATGTTGCCGTTTGGGATTTGCCTTCAGCGAAGGGGTGATTACTGTATGAGGATCTGAGGATCTTGATGTTGATGATGGCCATTTAGGAACCAACCCCTCACGATGCAATCAACACCAGGACGACACATTCCATTTTGAGTAGGGGAATCCCAATAAACTCAATAAACCCTCTAAAATGTCACTGTTGCTGGGTGGTGGGGGTAGATCCAAATGTCCCTGTTTCATATTCTAGTTGGCCTTTTATAAAATCGCCTGCAAAAAACAGTCACCATAAGCGCTGTTAAGCCCCATGCCTCATAGCACTCCTTGGATACTTGCACCTGAAGCTTCCGAAAAGTGGGTCAAATTTCCTGCATAAAAAAAACGGGTTTTCCAAAAACACCAAAATCAATGAATGGTTACACTCCCTGAAACTCACAAATGGCCCCTGAAAATTGATGCTTGGAAGATGAATTTCCTTTTCAAAAAACCCTATTTTCAGGTGCCATGTTAGTTTTCTAGGGTGTAATTGTTGGCTTGGGGCGACCGGTGATTTGGATTCCTGGTGTCGTTGCTTTGGGGAATAAGAATTACCTCCTTTCCGACCCTTGGAATCCCAACACCACCAAACGCCCCAAACCAACAGGTTGAACTACTAATTAACAAAATGAGTTTTGAAAAAACGCAACTTTTTAGCATACAAAAAAAGCCAAGATGTTTTCAAGCCAAGTCTCAAATGTAATTTTAGCGATCTCAAAAACGATACTCGACTCCAAACACCGGAAAAAATGATCAGAAATCCTGAACTGGCTGGTGGTTTCAACCCGATTAAAAAATATTAGTCAAATTGGATCATTTCCCCAGGTAGGGGTGAAAATAAAAAATATTTGAAATGGATTTCAGGACATCTACAAGAAGAATCAAACTTTGAGACAAAAGTTAGCTGTTTCCTTCACTGGGTTTCCAGGCCACCCTTGCAGGTACATTGCCACCATCCACCTGAAAGGATGCCACCAGCGATCCAGCACTTTTCCAGCTAAGCTACTTGGTGGTTGAATTTCCCCACCAAAAATATCTGGCAGGAAAAATATGCGGCAGTTTCGTCAACTTGCATCATTTCCCTTTAAAAAAAATCAGGGTAAAATTAAGAGAAACAAGATGTGAAGCAAATTCACCACCACCTACTGTTGATGGTTCGGAACTCCTGCACCTACGTATGGTAAATATCCCATTGTTTACCATGGGGTTGACCCTGTAGATAATCAGGTACCTTAGATCCTCCCAACCAGCTCTCTTCACAGCCTCCCCCCCCCCGGAACCGCGAAGGAGAAGTTACGAAGTGCGCTAATGACTTGACCTTTCAGGGAGGAAGTTGATCAACTCCAGCACCACGAGTCAAACCCCGAAACAACACATCCACGGATCGAACAAACCGAAAGGAAACCTTTTTTAAAGGTTCCAAAAATTTCCAAACCCTTGACTCATGACTCATGAATCCCTAATTATATATATGACATATTTGTTAAATTATTAGTTTTTAGAAGTACTACAGTTAGGACACCAATCTTGAGGAATGAAAAATAATGAAAAAACTCATGGCTTTCTGAGGGACTGGAAAAAAACAGTTAGCGCTATCATTTCTGGAAAATAAACGTTGATGGTCCACCCTCGAAAATCCCGCGGAAAAACACCATCACCCACCTTAGAGGTTGAATCTCAAATTTCCCAACAAAACTTTGATGAAGCGTTTCTTATTTGCAGGGGATAGTTGGATGTATCTCTACCAGCGTACCCCTATGGGAAATCCTTTTTAAGCCCTTATATTACGTGGGTATAAATTGGATTATAATGCCCAAGAATCCCATCCGAGAACACCAGCTAAATACCACTACGGTACACGAAGTTCAGGGGATTGTCCCCTTTCCATTGTCCCTTTCTGAAGTTGTGAATGATCTCTGAACCAATTTTGTTCTCCACCCAAAAAAAAAAACTGACGACAAAAACATGGGACCCACCAGTTCGGGGGAAGGAAACGGTTTGAAAATCATCATCGACTCAAAGGGGGGAAAAACTTTGAGTCGACTACATAACGTAGTTGATGGTAGAAATCCCGTTTGTTTCAACCACCTGGTTGAAGCCGTATCCTACCACCTTCGGCCGTACATAATGGGGATTTCAACTACCAACCTCCCTCAACTGGTGAGTTGAGTTTATCCCGGATTTCTGAACTATCAACGTACGTACTCAACAGTCCCCACCGGCGATCCAGGCCTGGTTTCACGACCAAAGCTCGAAGCTCCGGCCATGCGGCTCGGCTTAAGGCTAAAGGTTCCACCTTCCGTTGATTTTTCTTAGCAAAACGAGGTTTAAAACGGTGGAAATCCAATTTGGAGGGGGGGGGGGTGAAATCTAAGAAATATATTATGGAAATACAAGTTTTCCATCCCATCCCCTCCACCTACAAGGTGGATCTTCGGAATCTTGATTTAAGGTTTTCTTGGAAAAATAGTAGTTTCCAAAAAAAAAAAAAGGTGGATGATGTTACACCAACCCGGAACGTTTGTATGCCAAAAATTGCCCCTGAAGTTTTGCTTACCGAATGCCAAAGGGAGAGTCGAGAGTCTTCCAAGCATCAATTTTCAGGGGCGATTTGGTAGTTTCAGGGACGGTATCTCACAAAAACAAAGATTACACGGAGAGATGACACATTTGGCTTGCAACATAAAATAAAAATTCATGCTGAAAATTGGGATTGGAAAAAAGGAGATGCCATGTAATTCAAACCAAGATCCATTGCCATGCATGATCATATAGATTCATTGCGCACAAAACATGGCTGCGTGTGCAATCCCCTTACAGGAAGCATGTTACAATCAATCTCTTCCTATGCGCAAACGTGCTGTACGAGTAAATCCTGGCCTGTATCGCAGTGTCGTAGTGCCCCGAGACCATGCAAATCGCCTGTCTCGCACTTGGAGGATGCGGAGGATATCGAAAGAACTGAAAGAACATTGACAAATCATCCACGGTTCTCATGCAAACATATTGCAACGTAAATCCTTCTGTTACAAATGTTTTGAACTATGTACTCTATTCCAAACTCGGCAGTTAGACAGCTGCAACCGCAGCTTTCATGGAAGGCGAGACCTGTTCAAAGTCTGCAAAGAGATTGGCAATGGCAAAGTTAAGGGAAAAGGGGGGCGAAGCAGATTGAAACTTCCATTAGAACGGAGAACTTGCCAAGTCAGCACATTAAACATGACAAAAGGAACTTGCCAAATAAATATTGTGGCATTCGGCGACAAACGCATAAAACATAAAAATGTTTGACTAGGGACGACTTATGAGCAATCAACACATGGATTTTTGAAACTTGAAGGTTCCCCGTTCATTGGTATCCATTGGATCTACCCCGGTGTTTCGATCCAGGGTATCCCTTGAAGCCGCCTGCTCCATTCGCTGCAATTCCAAGACAGCCTTTACAGAAAGCCCTTCTTGTGCTGATTGTAGCACCTGGACCAAGGCTGCTTAACGCAGCCACCATGGTATCGCTGGTATTTTGCTGGACAACAAAAGCGTGACTGTAAATGGAGTCGTGACCTTCCTAGGTTTTTTTTGGGGGGAATGTCACCTTCCAAAAATTCTCCAAAAGCATTGGTCTTTTTAGAAATCCCCATGGTTTTTTTCAAAAGCAGCGCACCCATGAAAGGTCCGGCTCCCAAACCAGGCTGGCGCCTCAAGGGCCTGTCGCTTTGTCACTGCCTGTTGGTTTCCAACTGGTTTCAACTCCCTGAAACTAACATACAAACGCCCCTGAAAAGAGGCCGAATCCCTTGAAACGGAAAATTCATCTTGATTCACACCCTGTTGATTTTCAGGGGGGCATTTGTTAGTTTACCGGGAGGAGAGTTGTGACACCCAATTTAACCAGATCTACCAAAATTTTCTCATCTGCCATTTGCTTCTACTTATTGCGATGTCATGCATTTCAATCAAAACATGTCTTCTGTCTGGGTAGTGTTTCTAGTGGTCACCATGGTCCATCAGGTCTATCAGTCCATCTCTTCCTACCTCTGAAGCCATGATGGGAAGCTTCCAAGCAGGGCAAGCAACAAACAGCTACCAGAAGCAGTCCAATGGGAGTCTACTTCTATGCTTTTTGAGGCTACTTCGATACAATGATGCGGAAATATCTCATTGAAAGAATCCACGGGATTTTTGAAACAACTTAGTGACAGCAATGGTCTTGTATTAGTAATCAAACCATGATGCACCATATCAAAATGATTCAAAATGCAGAGGATGCTTGAGCCTTTCATGCATTTGGTTGCAAGCTTTGGTGGTGGAAACGGCATAGACGTCTACAAGAAGCAAACCTGCACGGTACAAGGTTGACAAATTAATACTAACCAGTTGGCCTTCCCGCAGATTGTTCAAACACACAAATTCAAGACCTTTCGTGCCTTTCGGATCAGAGCTGTCATCCCTTGGCGCCTAGCAGATCCAACTACTGGATTCAAGTTCTGCAAGACGACGAAGCCAGGGAGTTGGAGAAACAATTGCGGGGCTCTTCACTGCTGCTGAAGTTCGTTGCTGAAGTCCCGGTTTTTTCTCTTTTCTCTCGCCGGTGCTGGTTGATTCTCATGGTGCCATGTTTGCACCTGAAAAAGAGCACGAAAGTCCCAGCGGATTTTGCCAGGAGAACCATTTTCACAAGCCAAACAACACAGTTTTTTGTTTTTCGGTACTGACTTCGTCATTACTCACCTATGGTGCTAAGTGAAACTCTCATACAACTAGGAGTGCCCAAGACCTCTTGTCTGCTTGTCGGTAAATCAAGTAAGCCAAAGTCGCAATGACAACGCTAATGCCCAACCAGAGACCTAGCAAGGTACCAAAATCCCAGGATGGTAACCGATCATTGTACGCCATGAAGACCAAACCCACATGCCAAAAACAGGCCGCCACGAGTGCAAAGACGGTAAATAGCTCTTGTGGGCCATGCACTAAACGTGCATCTCGAGGTACATTACGTCGTCGAATCAAAAAGACCTTCTGCAACTTAGCTCTCACTTCAATGAGTCGTGCAAGCAGGGTGGGTAAAACCAATAAAGGCTTCAAAGGTGCAAAGAGCAACACAAACATGAAATTCAACTTCAATTCCTTGATTTCTTCAATAGCATCAAATTCTCTCAAGGTGACTTGTTCCAAAGCACCTTCCACATCTTCTAGATCATCCTCCTTTTCGTCTCCACCTTCCACCTCTTTTTTCTGAAAGTCAAAGGATGTGGTGTCTCGAAAGGTCTTGCCAAGGCAAACATAGCGTAAACCAGTAACACCACCATCCAGAACAAAGATGAAAGCAAGAAATCTGGCCAACCATCCACATGAAAGGCAGCAACATCTTCCACAACGGCTTGAGGCACCCTCATCTGCCATGTCGGCAAGCTTATCCGCCAAAATGGGTGCCAGTACTGCTGGGATCAAATCTACAAATGGTGCAACTACAAATGGTCCAGCCAACCAATTCTCAAAGAGAGCACGCCTGGCAGAGAAGGGTAGTAGTTGACGTGCACAACTTAAAGTACCTGAGCAACAATAAGGATCAGTACCATCACATCCCATAGCTCGACAAACATCATAATCCACCTGTCCGGCACATACAACTTCAGGTAGTTCACTGGAACCATTGATGGACTCGGATGACCAAGATGGCAAAAAAATGAAGGCAAGGATTACAAAGACACCAACCTTGGCCATGACTTCAATGCATAAAGAGACCAAGCTTTGGAAGGCCTGACGAGTTCGCATCAAGCGAAAGTTCCAGATACGTGCCAGTTGGAAGGACATTCCCTTACAACTTTCGCCCAAACCCACGATGAAAACAAGGGCAAGGAGAATGTCAACGGAGATGTCTACCAAGACTGCAGGGAAGCCGTGTTTTTGTCCAGCATTGTCGCAACTCAAGCGGATACATTCACCCCACTCATAGATGAGATAAGACTTCAGCTGGAGCACCAAACTCAGGACAAAGGTTGCTAAACTCAAAAAGAGTGTCAAGATTCCAGCTGTCACAATGGTCGCATAGATGTAACGTCTGATTGGTGGATCTCCTGCTTTGTATTCCGGATTGATATGGTAATCAACGACATCATTAGCAGTTCCATCCACCTTATCAGATGCAAGAGCTGTTGCAACCTTCTGAGGATCCACCTTTGTTTTTTGGGTTTGCTTCACCTGTTCTTTTCTGGCCAAGTGTCCTTTTTTCCCACTTGGATTTGGTATCTCCGGTTCTGCTTGTGGTGCTGGAACAGCATCTGGTGCTATACCTGTTATGTCCTTATCTTCTTTGGTTTCGTCTATCGCACCAGGCAATGGAACATCTGATTCTGGAACTGCTGCCACTGGCGGCTGAACATGACCAGCATCCGACGGCACCACGTGGCGTTTTAAGCCCGCTCCACTGCGAAGGACAGCCTGCCTGGAACTGGCCATAGTGGCCATACCGAGAGCCCAAATCAAGGTCAGAAGCTGTAAAATATACCATGCTAATGAATTCACTCCGATTTCGCCAGGCTTGACATTGGCTATACCAAAAATCAGCATTGGCAAAGATATGACCCATAAACCACGCGTGAACAGGTTCGCCCACGCAAAGACATAGCCTGTCTCTCTGCCATAGTGATCCATGATACACTTCTCCAGAATAGAGCCATTTTCTGGAGGAATCATGCGGAGAGCCCATAGTGCTTTGCGCCACCATTTGGCTTGAGGGTCAGCAATTTCACTCAAAGAAATCGCTGCGCAAACATCACTATCATTCAATGGCCACAACCATGGACCATACACAGGGCGCATCACCTGTGTCTCCTCACTAATCAAGTTCACGAAGGCGGTCAGGTGTTTCGCTGGTGTCAAATGTTGGCCCTCATCAGCATCCATGCTTAATATCCAAATGGTCCTAGGACAATGCAAGTAGCTGGTATGTGCAGCAACCTCAACACTGACGCCTTTGGAGGACAAGCCTTTGAATTTACTCAAGGCCTCCGAATCCTTTTCACTTGGGAGCAAGACTGCCACCATGGGAAGGCGACTGAGGCGTGTCTTCAATTCTTTCATGTCCAAGGCCCAGTCGGTATCATCGCCAAGGACACCATCTGCAGTTACCTGCCTAGTGAGGCTTCTTTCAGACAGAGATTCTGTAACGACCGGATGGCTCATTGACACCTTCGGATTTTCAATCTGTAAAAAGGCTATGCCAAATCCTAACTTCCGAGCCAACAAAATACATGTTGCGCGGATGTTTTTCCAGTCTCTCCATGATCTGTGAAAAAAAAACAGGCAAACACCGCACCACCAGTTTTCAGCACTGCCAAAATCATACCTCTCCGGCGCATCTTGGGAACACACCGAAAGCCCCACCTCCAACCAAAAGAAGTTTCATCCTTGGAAGCTTCAAAAGGAAGAGTTGATGGTGTTTTGACATGAAGAAACGAGGTTTTTTCAAGCTAAACAACAAACAAGAAATTGATCTGATTAAAAGACTCCCGTCAAAAAAGAATGGCTTTCACTCTTTTCGCTTTTTGCCCAATTTGCAACTTTTGTCCATAGCGACTCTATGGCTTGGTTGCATCAGATCACATCTGAGCTCTGAAATGTTTCAAAAACATCAACCAAGATGCACTTGCCAAGATGCAACAATTCGATTGAGTCGTTTTAGCAGTTTTTTATACCCAAAAAAAAACATGGATTCAACAAAAAAATACTGACATACAGAATCATCTTGATGAATATGATCGACTACATAAGATACATGTCAGAGCTCCGACTCGTGCCGTTTTTCAACCCTCAGGGTGGAATTTTTCGCCACGGTTTCACCTGATTGCAAAAGGTTTCACCTGATGCCGTTTTGGCAGCGGAGAAAATGCGAACCAACAAACCCTCCAGCTAAAATAAACGAATCCTTACCCACTTACCCCCCCAAACAAAAAAACGCGTGGAACTGAAAAAATCGTTTTCAAAGGTCGAAGGTAATAACCACCTTTGAGAAGGGGCGTGTTTTTGTTGAATGGGGGATTCTAGCCTTACATTTTGTTGCAATCAAACCAACAAAAGCAGATAGATCGCCCATGGAGAGCAGCGTATCAGCCACTCTATCGCCAGCACTCATGAAGCCTGCTTCTGTACAAATACCTTTGCACTGTGCCACTACCGCCTGATCCACACATGGTGTTTAAACACAGCATGTAGCGATCCAATATTGACAAAACGTGCCTGACTCCATTTCGGGCAACTTCTTCTTGGCTTCCCTTAGCTTTTTCTTGATTTTCTCTGCTGGGTTCAACAAATGGTATATGAGTATGTACGAGCACATATCTTTATTAAACCAAACTAAAACCATATAGCTAGAGAATTCTGAGACAGTTGCTTCAAAATTTTGTAACGAATTTTCTTCTTCATCAAAAGCAGTCAGGGCTTACTGTCATGATCTTTGACGGGGTGGAACATCAATGCCATATACTGGATCTACTTACTAGTAGGTAGTAGGCCAAATGATAGTATCACTGTCATTTGGATGGGTAGAAGTCAGTCAAATAAAGAATGTAGCACTATTATGAGCACCATAAGGCCCTTCTCATCTGCATCTTTCCAACGAAAAATCTTTTAGGCCCTTCCAACCAACCAACTTCCAAAAAATCCTTTAAACAAATATCCAGTCGTGTTTCCTACCTGCTTCAACCCCCCGATTTTTCAAACGGTCAAGATCCAGGGTGCACTTTCAATGCCAAACGTTTCTCTCGGAGACTCAGAACCTCACTTTTTCCCATCAATGGAGAATAAGAAAATTCCAACGACCTCCCTGCAACTAACAGTTCGTCCTTGAAAATGGGGGTCCCCTTGGAAGTTTGGAGATTCCGAAACTGGAAACTGGACACCATTTTTTTTAAGGCTATGTTATGTTAGTTTTAGGGAGGGTAGTAATACCCCTCGAATCCTTTCATATTTGAAGGTTAGGTATCTGGAATATTTTTTTCCAGGGGTCTGGAAAAACTTATTTTCCCCTCGAGCTGGTAAAATCTGAATCAATCTCCGATGAAATTTTGCACCCACTCAGCAAGTTGGACCATGGGAAAGGATCGTCTCCCAACCATCCATTTTTAGGTGTAAACTCGCTGTTAGGTTTAGGAAGCGTATAGAATTTTCACAAGAGTTTTCAAGGTTAGCCATTGGCTGAATAAGCCAAACTCATGGTGAGTCTTGTCAAAGCTTAAGTCATTTTGGGTGTCCCCTAAACACCAAACCTTTTTTTGTCTGATGTGAATAAATACGTGAAACGCGTAAAACGAAAGGTGAGCTACAAACTTAAACCAACCATGGAGGAATACTGTATATATCTGTTTCTCATCCATTCACGGTTTTGACCACGACAAAAGGGATCTGAACGCTTGAGTTCAAAGGGTCCAAGCTTTTGGCGGTTTTCTTGGGGCATTTTCGTCCCAAGTCGATGAAAAAATATCATGCCCGGCAAAAAGTGCTGAAGCTAATGAAGCTATCAATTCTACTCTTATTCATCCCACTTGGTGGTCACGAAAATTCCTCCAGCTTCAAAGAAAAATCTACCAGGTTTCAAAGTCAGAAACAGGTAAAGGCCAACCTCTGCAATTTTTTTCCAAAGTGAAAAAACCCCCCGAAAAACGAACATGCAACGCGAAAAAAATGCACCCTTAGGAAAAGGAGAAACCATCGACCCAAAAAACCACCACTTTTAGTGGGGTTCATGTTGGTTTCCGGGGGGAGTACCCAAAGGTTTCAGATATGGGTGTTTCCGAAAATAGTGGTACCCCCAAATCATCCATTTTGATAGGGTTTTCCATTAAAAACCATCCATTTTGGGGTACCTCTATTTTTGGAAACACCCATATGGAAAGGTTGGTTGGATTCACCCTTCACCAAGCGACACTGGCACGGGCGGATTGTGCCAGAAAGGCATCGGTCGACTGGCGAAAAAATGTCGTCATGGTTTCAGCCATGGAGTCCGAAATTGAACCAAAGATCTTCAACAAATGTTCATTCCATCACTTTGTTTATCCGATAGTTGCTTGGCCAATGCACATAAGAAAACCAAGCAAGCAAACAACCAAACAACCAAACAAACAAACAACCAAACAAACAAACAAACAACCAACCAACCAAACAAACAAAGTTCTTGGAAAAATGATCCCAACTCCCACCGTTCTCTCAATCTCAACTTCCATCTTTTCCCCTGTCAACAAAACCCGGAAAGCCCTCAACCTCCAAAAACCGATGTTTTTCCGGCAGTCCTGTGTATCCAAGGGCTCGGAAGATAACATGGTGCAACTCATCGCCGTGTTATCCAATAAGCACTTTCGGGTCTCCAACAACCTGCCGGATTGTTGTTAGCGAGTAAAGGTGCAGTGGTTTCCGCCAGGATGGAACAAAAAAAAGAAAGGATGGTTTACTTTTACTTTCAGAAATTTGTTGATGAAGAAAGATTAAAATCTCAGACTCAAACGGTTGGGTCAAAAAGAACCTCAAAACATAAATATTGTTTACATTTTGATGAAAATCAACGATATCGGTAGATCATGTTCCATTCCTCTTTCAGTTGTGGTATTCTCCATGACGTTGTTTCTTTCCCCCTGTATAATGGAAAGATATAGACAACAAAGTATCAGCACACAAGTAAAATAGGTATGACAAAAAATACACTAGTTGGTGGGTTCAACCCATTTAAAAAATATGCGCAAGTCAAATTGGATCATCTTTGCAGGATGACTTTTTTTGAAAAAAAATGAAACCACCACCTAGTACATGTTTTTTCCTACTGTTAATGACTAAAATCCTGCCCAGCCTGACAAACCTTGCAAACTATGGCAAAAAAGCTACCAAGCTCAACTGGTAAACACCGGATTTCTGAACCATCAACAGTAATTCATTCCCCCTTGTTACCGCACGAACCTCGGCTTTAGCTGCATTGGTTGGAGGGTTGCCTGAGATGAAACTTTCACAGTTCTTATTGGAGCCGTCAGACCGTCAAGCACTTGAAACACCATGACCACTGCGGTTGTATCAACATCTCAAACCAGACATATACATACCCTCCTGGGAACTAACATATCCCATTAAAAGTCACTTTTGAAGAGATGATTTTCCTGTTCCCAAGGTGGGATATGTTAGTTCTCTGGAGGCTACTGTTGATGGTTCAGAAATCCGGTAAACTCACCAGTTGATATGGTCATCCTTTCCCATTCTTTTGCAGGGCTTCATACATGTCAGGTTGTTAGCCCGATTTCTTCCATCAACAGTATGGATACCGGTACCCTACCCTACCGAACCGGCTGGGGAAGTTCATCTACGCGAATCCGGGGGCAACTCTAAGACATCCGACTGCTGGATCCAAACGTGGTGCACCATACCAGCGTCGCCTGATAATCGAAAAAAGAAATGTTTTTGTCATATGTCCCGGATATTCAATCTTCAACAAGAGATAGTGAAGATTCAAAAATTCATGGAATTGATCATGAATGATTTTTCGGTATTTTGACTGCAGTTCGGCGGTAAGTCAAAACACCTCTCCAAGTCCTCACCCACAAAGTGTGTGTGCAAAACACCCATCCAGGGAAACCTCGGCATCTTAGGAAGCTCCGGCACAAGCTGCACGAAACCATCGGTGCGGGCAGCACGGACAGAAACCTGAGGCGGAGGCCACGCCCATTCCGGCCGTTTTACCATCCCCGTTTTGGACCGTTTTTCCATGCCAAGTGACAGCCGGCATGATACCCCCCACCAAAGCAGCAGAGTGTTTGAAGAAAACACAGCTGGTCTGATTCACTTTGCCAAAGAAAGCAAAGCTTACAGGTCAATCAGAGTTGATTCAAAGGTTAATGTGGTGCATGTTTTGGAATGACCCTTCTGCCAATGATGCTGGAGCTTTGTCGACGTTTCATTGCTATGACCATTTCATGGAGCTGTGTGAAACCATGCAAATGGCACACCACACTTGCAATACAAATAGTAGATCTGCTAGTTGTCATCTTCTGGAGCCTCAAAAATGCTGGGTTGGACAAGCATTTTCTCTGAGCATCACACCAATTCACAATTGACAAGTGTTCGGTCTTTTTCCTCTTCTACTCTCCGAAAGAAAAAAGTCTTCTTCCTCTCGGAACTATCATGAGCTATCATTGGCATCCCAATTGAGCAAAGGAAAAAAAACACAATAATGGTTTATTATAATCCCAATAAAGCTGGGTAGTACAATCCCCTATATAACCTAACCACGGTTTTTTTTATTGCTCAATTTAGAATGTCATCTCAAGATTTTGTAGAAAATATACAACTAGTAACTAAGATCAACTAAGCTCAGCAATAGTTTTTGAACTCACGAAATCTATCAATTGTTTGGGAAAATCCTTCGAAAACCTCACGAAATCTCGAGTTCCTGGCAGCCGGCATCCATCAATCCTACCTCTGGTGCACAGCTTGGATTTTTTCAAATCTTCATGTCAGCTTCTCCATCAACCGAAATGGCACCTGGCAAAGGAACATTCCAAGAAGGGCCGGGCCATGTCTTTGAGCCCAAAACTGCTCCAGGAAGATTTGAAAGGTCTGGCTAAAGCTGGCTAAAGTTGGACAACTTTGGTGACACTGAAGAAAAAAGCACTCTTTGTCTGGCAGAGACCACAACTTCAATCTACTGGGGCTGTACTGCACTAGCTACTTTGGCTAGTGATTAGCACCTTGGCTGCACAGAAGATTTATTTAAGTTCTCAGCTCACGAATGACAGATCTTCGGGCGCATGCTTCACAGGAGCTTCAAGATTATAGTCTGGCCATACAGTACTGTTGTAAAACTTCGTCAAATGTCGCTGTCCACTGTCCTTAAATTTTGTGTTCGACTTGACCATGAGGGGAAGGAAAACCCCGAAACATGATCATGGATATGCTACCTTTCAAAGGAATATGTAGGAAATCTACCTAGGACAAAGTAGAAATTGAAGTGTTCCAACGGGGGGTGCTCAATCATGTTCAAAGGCCTATGACAAGGAACAAATTCAAGTAGACAAAAAAAGAGGTAGCTAGAAACTTCGAAACCCAAAAAAACTGCGCTGCCAAGTCACACAAAGGATGGTGACAACATTGCTTTTTGGTGGTAAAGTCCTGGCAACTTTCACTGCAGCAACACAGTTCACAGCAGCAGAACTACCAAGGAACACACCTTCATGTCGAAGTAAATGATGCGCCATCTCTAGGGCTTCTTGATCTGATACCCTCACAGCCGAATCAACTCCAGGTATGCCACCATTGTGCTCTGGCAAAGCCATAGCAAAGTTGCCAGTCAGACGGTCATTACCAATGCCTTCCGCAATGGTGTCCTGCCGGTGGCGCCGTACGGAACGCTCCTCTTGTTCAGGTGCATAGAGGACACCTTTGGCCACTTTGTAGTAGAGCGATGATCCAGGCACATCGGCCAAGACGATCCGAATCTTGGATGACTTTTCCTTCAAGAAACGCCCCACACCTGCTAAAGTACCTCCTGTTCCGGCACTCATGACAAAGGCATCCAGTCCAGGACATTGTTGCCACAATTCTGGTCCAGTGGTTTCCTGGTCAGGAAAAAAAGTCCTATCAATTGGTATCAAAGTGTGTGTTTTGACGTCGAACATTTGCTTTTTTCGAATTCAAACTTCGATCTTTCCTTTGAAGAAACCTGTTTAAAAAAAAAACAAAAGAACGTCAAAAATTTAGAGGAAAAAAAACAACGTTCAAAAATTTAAAACAAAAAAAAATGGACCGAGTTTCATAATGAGCTCTAAAGTTTGCAGGATTTTCAAACTGATTCGCAAAGAGTGCAGCTCCTTCTCCATTCTCAGCATTCAGTTTCTCCGCATGCTTCCGAGCTACATTCACATAATGTTCAGGGCTTGAAATACTGGCTGGTCGAACCATCTGAACTGTAGCTCCTAAGCATTTTAGAAGTTCCACCTTCTCATCTGCCTGATCATCTGGCATCACAACATGAACTTTGTAGCCAAGTGCTGCAGCCGCGAGGCATAATGAGATGCCAGTACTGCCAGAAGTACCTTCCACAATGGTTCCACCTTTACATAAAGCTCCAGTGGCAACCGCTTCATCAATGATGTGCCGCGCCACACGATCTTTTTGGCAACCACCCGGGCTTAAAAATTCGGCTTTTCCGAAGATCTTACCTCAGAAGTTCACTGCAGAACATTGAGCACCCACATCAAGTCATCTTTTCTGCAACTGACATGCTCCCCCCCCCCAAAAAAATATAAAGAATAAATGAAGCTAGTGTCAGTTGGTCCCCTCTGATAAACAACGAAGTTCCACCAATTTGGTTTCACCTACCAAACCTCCAAAGCTCGGTCGGCTTGGTATGCTAGCAGCCGACCTTTCCGATGTAGAGGGATCGATAGCATCCGGCGGATCTGGATGTTTCGGATGCGGATCGGCAGCAACTGGGAATGAATCTTTCACGGCCATAAATCCTCTGCCAAGTCCTTCATAACTTGCCACGAGATGCTCTCTTAGTCGTTGTAAGATCTCATGGATTTGACGGATCTTTTCGTTCTCTTGGTTTTTTCCTGATTGATGAGCCTTCAAAACATCTAGCACTGACTGTGGCAAAGAACCAGTCTGTTGAGCTGCTGCATGATGTTGTTGAGCTTCTTCCAGGGTCATCAACACCAAGTTTGCCAGATCCACAGGTTTCGAAAGATCCCAGCGGGTAATAGCCATATCAGAATGTTTGGCACCAATACTTGAGCTGATAGCACTCCGACCTCTCCAAATATAATCTGCGATGCATCCAATCGCATATAAATCAGGAAGTTCATCATGACCTGATACAAATTCTGAACCAAGATGAGATTCTCTTCCCAAACGCAACTTGGTCAACTTGAGGCAATTTAGAAAAAAACACTGCTTGTTTAGGGCAAAAATGGGGGATGTTTCGAACTACCCAGTTATGTGGGTCTTTAAAAAAAAGACATACATCTTACCATATCTTACCTAAGCCCACCTGGTTCCTGTCGTTCCAAAGTATTTCTCAGCTTCTTCCAAAAGTTCATCCCACAGGGATCTGCCTGTGGTGATATCTGCCCACCTATGACTGTCACAGCGTCACAGGATTTACAACCATGCTGTCAATTCGTCAAGTTTCATAGTTTGCAGTGTTAACAAAAATCATTTTAAAAAAGAAAACTTCCACCATTCAAAAACAAAAAAACACAGCAAGACACAAAAGGATCTAACGATTTCCACCGTTCTTTGAACTCACTCCAAAAAGATCATTCCCCTTTTCCCACCTGTGATACGCAACAAGGCGCTAGCAGCAGCAGTTACACCAAGTTGCAAACGAAATTCCACTCCGCGAGCCAAAGTGTTCTGAACCGTCTTGGCCCAAAGACCCGGCTCTTGCGAATGGATCACCTCAATATCAGCATCCTGAAACGAAAAGCTGCAGAAATGTTCATGTTGATGTTGAATTTATTTGCACCTGTTCACTTTTTCAGTTTACAATTTTACAACTATTCGATGAAAGCTCGAATGTTCAAAGCAGCGACAAAAAGGATTGCTTACAACTTACAACAGAACAATTGACATTTGTTTGCTGTTCATGTTGCAGTCTCTCACCAACAACTTCAAGACAATCCTGTATTCCATAAACTACAAACGAATCATTTCTATCAGATTTTGGGGGCCAAAAATCATTTTGAAACACATGTCTGTTGAGTTGATGCTTCAAAATCCTTCATTCAACGCTTGTATCGTATCTCATCCCGCGCCCCTACGTTTTAGGAAATTCTCAACAGCCCGGTGGGCAACATCCAAGTCCTGCAAATGCTGTGAAAGTCGAGCACGAAGTGCCACGGCCGCTGGACAAGCCCAAACCTCTCCCAAGGGCGCCACGACCACGCGCGACGGGTCAGCCGGGCACAGTGCTGGAGGAGTGAAGACGGAGATCACACGGATCTTCCTTTGCAAAAAAAAAGGGGCTTTGGAAACCCAAAGGTTTTTGGATGCATCTTTTTCACCATCATAAGAGATTCGAAAAACCCAAAACAACATTGAGATTAAGTGTGAGACATTTACACCACCCGAAAAATTTGCCAAAGTCTCCGTTGCAAAGCATAACGAAGAAGAAGCTCTTTGCTCTTCGTCCCACCCATGCAATCTAGAATGAGGTCGGGGATGGAATTCCCCAGCACTTTCTCTTCATTGCCATTCCCAAGCTCTTCGTGCAAAGTATCGATTTCAAGATGTGGCAGCACTGCCAACATCACCTCCTGCCACGGTTCACTAGGGAAAGACTGATTTCTTTACCAAAAGCAATCATGGGAGAATCTCTGTTCAGTCTGTCTTTGCTCAAAAAGAGAACTGCCACAAAGTTGCAAACATATAAAGATGACAAACATCCAACGCGTTGGTAGCTGCCATTCTGCGAAAATGGTACTGACTACATGTGACTACAGTGCCTTGACTTATTCAGACATCAAACAGCACATCAAAGAATGGTGAGATTTGTCATTTTGTTGAATGTGTTAGTCTCCTTACAAACTTCAACCTTTGGTCGACCAAAATCAGCAGCAGTGGCCACTGCATGAGCTGAAATAGATTGGACGATACCTCCATCCACCAGGCGTAACCTTCCCAGTCCCGCTCGCGCCAAGAGGATTGCAGCTGAACTTCCAACAGCACCTACTCCAACGATAACCACAAAGGACTTCTGGACTTTCTCATGTCCTGCACCCAGAAATGAAGAACTTCGTGAAAGTTGCTCTGCAACTAAAGTCCTTTCTTCATCATCCCACACGGTACCAGATGACACCAACCTTGGCCTTTCCAATATCTGCCTGGCATCTTGGCCAGTCAAAACAGCTTCAGCGTTTTGCGTCACCTCCGCAGTTTTTCCCTGCGTTTGAGGTAGTTGCAGTGGTCGTTTCAAACAGCGCTTCGCCCAGGCCAAGGACCTTTCCACCCGTTCTCGTAACACAGGATCTGTTTCTGAGAGTCGATGATTTTCAGCTTCTGTGCAGGTCGCTAAGATCAGATTTTCCGCCGTTGCGGCCTGTTCTTCATCCCATTTCGTCAAGGTAAATCGAATCCCTGTGGCTGCAAAAGCATCCAGCTCGGGATTTAAAGCACTACGCCCCAGCCAAACTTCATGAACCATAAAGCTCGCCTCTGCTGGTGTTACATCTAGCAAGAAACTGCGACCCCCTGACCTCTTCAATTCATTTCTCTTGAAGCTTTCTAGTAGTTTGTCTACCAGGTTCCTTCTTGGAGCAGGGGTAGGCTGTGGCCAAAACTCATCACCACCTCTCTCCAAGCGATTCAACACCTGTGCAGCAATGGCCATTCCGGCAGCAGCAGGCTGTGCGCCAAGAACAGGGATGACCCGAAGACGAAAGTTAGCTACACTGCCAAAGTCCTCAGGACTGTTCCTTTGCTCCTCACTCAATGGAAGAAGAGCTCTTTGCACTTTTTGGGAACTGTAGACAAAGGAAATCTCACTCCAATCCATAACTCCTGTTCCTTGTAAACTGATTTTTCGCAACTTCGTTGCAAGTGGATCATTATCAATCTCCCGAAGCCCTTGTGCAATACAGATCTTGGTGGGATCATCCTTAGCACCACTGCCCAATGCACTCACCACTGGCAAGTGATGTTCTGTGCAAAAAGACAAGAGTTCAACCTTGGTCTTCACATCATCGATACCTCGGTTTTTTGTTTCCAGAAAAAAAATCCCCAAAACACAGGTTGGGCAAGGATGGAATTTTTTTGTGGGTGCCCCCTGTGAAATATTTTGCGAATTTTGTTTGAATCCATGGTGAAGATCCTGCGTTGGACGGTGGCGTCACCAATCAGGCTGCCTAAAGGGGGATTGCTCCGAGGTCTCGGATTGCTGGAGCGCAAATGTAAATGATTTATCCAATGATCCAAGTGTCTCAACAAATATCATTGGTCACTTTTTTGTTGTATCTCCCCAGCAACAAGAATCAACAAAGTCCCAAAAAAAATCCATCATCCAGTTCATTCAGTTCCATTTTCGTTGCTACCCCTTCATGTGAACTTCAAAAAGACATATATAAAGGTAGTCATCACCATTTTCAGCATCCATTTTCAGCATGCCACCAAGCATCAATCTACCACCAGCTTGGGTTCTTCTACCTCCCCCACCTCGTTGCGCAAGAGCAAGGTGTCTGCCGCAGCCGCTGTGAACATCGCATCCCTGGCGTCCACCGTGACTTTGTCGGAGATGCTTCGAAAGTGCTCGGCGCAACAGGTCACCTTCGGTAAACCAACCTCAAAGTTTGAAGGTTGAAGGCTAAGGTACTGTTTGATGGCAACCAGAAATCCGGGATCAACTCACCAGTTGAGGGAAAGGTGGTAGTTGATCCCATTAAATTACCAGGGTTTTACAGTATACATCCCAGGTGGTTGTTTTGGGATTTCTTCCATCAACAGTAGCGGCAGGCATAGCCAATGGCTACCAATGCTTTCGTGGCTCCAGACTGATTTTGGAACATGGAACTGTAAGCTGAGTGGTATACCAGTAGTACCCGGACAAGCCGGGGGCGGAAGTTTCCACTCTATAAAAAAAACATAAACCTATAAGAACACGTTGGCCTATAGAAAAAAACAATCACCCGACCGAATTCCTTCCTTTTCCGCGGCTTTTGCGAGCAGGCTTTTTTTTCGGGCAAGCGCAGCAAGGTCATCGACATGTTCTTCGGCATTCGGATGCAACGAAACCAATGCGTAGCCCACAGCGGCGCACGCACTGCAGAGAAACGGCATTCTTCGCTGTTCGGACGCGACACGACGGCAACACGCGGCCCGCAGCGGCGCGCAAGCTGCAGAGAGACGACATTCTGGGACATTCGGATGCGACGAAGGCAATGCGCAGCCCACAGCGGCACACGCACCGCAGAGCAACGAAATCGCTTCATCCATGGCTGCCCCATGTCCAATGCAACGAAAGTTTGACTAGATTTGCTATACTGGTAAAGAACGTTACATGTCATACGGTTTCATGTCATGCTGCAAGCAAAAACACTTAGCCCGATGTCCAGAGAATGTACGCTATATGTCATACCACGTTTTGCATGTTAGTATTTCCCTCTTTTGAGTGCCGTTGCCGGCCCAATGAGCCGCTCAGGTTTTTCGGATTATACGTTTCCTGACCTGTCTCCATACTCCTGGTAAAGTCCGAAAAATTCAACCATTTGGGGATGCGTAGTTTCTGCGGGTATCTTCACAAAGCCCTTCACTACTATTGACCCAAAAATAAACAAGTATATAGCTGACTGCTACGAAACTAGCATGACCATGACAACAAATGAATTCCAGATTCGGATTATTGGTTTCTTGGGGCTTTATAGAGGTTCTGAGTTTCTGAGGGTAACTTCAAAACAAGTCTTACTAGTGTTCACCCAGAGATTTATACGTTTCTTCAAGCTTCCCCCATAATCCTGGACAAGTCAAAAATTCAACCATTAGGGCTTCTGAGTTTCTGAGGGTAACTGCAAACCGTATACTAGTGTTCACCCAAACATTTATACGTTTCTCGGGGCTTTCTTGTCCACAATCCAGGAAAATCAAAAAAATCGACAGTTCAAAATATAATGGCTTCCTGTTTCCCTAAACAGTCCCTATTCCTATTCAAAGTAAGATTACCATTTCTATGTTTTGGTGCCCCGTTAAATCCTTCGAATCTTCAGATCCTGAAATTTTATAAACTTGGTATAACTGCAAACGCATCACCAGAACTTCGAAGATGAAAAGCAACAGTAGTGAAATCTTTCCGTGAAATCTAGATATGAAGTATTGTTGGTGGATGAAATCCTTGATCTCTCATATCTAGTTTGTTTAAACCCCAACTAGACCCTGTTACAAACGACCCGAACCAAAAAACTTAACACACACATTGCTATACAGCGAACTACCCTGGAAATTTGTGGGGGGTCAATGCATTTAAGGGTTGATAACAATAATCTTTTACTCTCCCAAAAAACATTCTTGGTCAATCAGCTACCCAAGTTGTCATAGAATCCCATTCTTGTAACATGTCAAAGAATCCCAAGTTGTCTAGATATTCGCCCAAATCCTCAAACACTCAAGTGACCAAACACCAGCTTTCGCCACCAGTCACTCAAGAGTCTGGCTTCGAACGACATTGCACATAGATACATTCCCGACAAACAACACGCTTTCGAGTTCCCAATCTACGTCGATACATTCTCTCAGTACCTTTCGCGCAATCCGTTTTTTTCTCCACTGCGCGGATTAATTCGTGGATATCATGTGTGTTTTTGCTATCTTCTGTCCATGTTGAAAAAGATCATATTATCTGACTTATAATCCAAATTGCCTGATGTTCATTTTTTTACTATTCTGCTTCAACAAAAACACACATTACCACAACTCGCGCAAGGACATGCAACTGCCTCTACCTCGCCGCAGTCCGCAGCGACATGCGACGACAGTGTCACAGTCCGCAGCGACATGCGACGACAGAACAACCCAATATCCTGGCTATATGTTTTTGCTGGTGCTATTGTAAAAAAGTCGTTTGTCGTTTCACTTATGTGAAGGTGTCGTTTCACTCATGTGTCCGTAATGCCAGAATCCGTTTGTAATCAACCCACTTTTCAAACTAATAGCCAGGATATCGCGAGTTCTGCAGTGAAACTTCTCGCTTGACGGCCAGGTGACGGCCAGGATGCACTACGACTAAAAGTAGTCGTGGATATCACGTGCGTTTTTGTTATCTTCTGTCCATGTTGCAAACGATACCATGTTACTTATTGATCTAATTGATGATTTCATTTTCTATATTCCTTTGCCTCAACAACAACGCACGTTACCACAACCCTTTGGCGACGAGAACTACCTCTGCATTGCCGCAGTTCGGAACGACATGCGACTGTTCGGTGACGACCCTTTCAGAACAACTCAATATCCTGGCTTCATGTTTTTGCTGAAACTATTGTAAAAGTGCCGTGTTTGTCGTTTTATTTCTGAACTGTGTCTCTTTGCGTTTCACTCATGTGTCCGTAATGAATGTATCCGTTTGTAATCAACCCACTTTTCAAACTAATAGCCTGGATATTGCGAGTTCTGCAGTGAAACTTCTCGCTTGACGGCCAGGTGACGGCCAGGATGCACTGCGACGAAAAGTAGTTGTGGATATCACGTGTGTTTTTGTTATCTTCTGTCCATGTTGCAAACGATACCATGTTACTTTTTGATCTATTTGATGGATTTCATTTTCTATATTCCTTTTGCCTCGACAAAAACATACGTTACCACAACTCTTTGGCGACGAGAACTACGTATGCATTGCCGCAGCGCGGAACGACTGGCGACTGTTGGGGCTGCACACATCCTACGCTGCTTCGGGCATGGAACGCAATGTTTGCGTGAGTTCAGCTTCTGCGTCTCGTTTCAAGAAAAGATACCCTCCGGGCGCAGGCTTGCTTCCCCCGTCCAATCAAGTGTCTGGGTGACGGGATAAGTCTTACAGCTTCTGCTTACCGGAGTATCTAGCCTGTCCTTTCAAGAAAAGATATCCTCCGGACGCAGGCTTGCTTCCCCCGTCCTAATCAAGTGTCTGGGTGACGGGATAAGTCTTACAGCTTCTGCTTACCGGAGTATCTAGCAGTCTGA
>DF242999.1:49814-59865 GCA_000507305.1 Breviolum minutum Mf 1.05b.01 | reverse complement strand
TTGTTGTTGTTGTTGGTGTTGTTTCGTACTGCTTCGATACATATTTTGCACATGCCCAAACCTATAATTACGTTCGCTGCTTTTGGTACATACTGGACACATGCCCAAACCTGTAATTACGTTCGCATTCAAAGTGCGCTGCTACGTGATGGACTGCTTCGATGCGGAAAAGGAGAGACACTACGGCCATTATATCACATTGTCGATGCAAATCAAACAAATTCAACATGCAGGGGCGGTGGCCTCGAGCTTTTTCGGCAATGACACAATTTTTTTTTTCCATTTGTTCGTGCCTTCATAAACGAGCCGTGCACGAAGCTCTTCCCAACGTAGCCCTGCAGGATAACCAACGTATTTTTTCCATTTCAGTCCACACAATGGCGGGTCCGGCTTGTCTTCAAACTCATGGAAATTGACACTCAAGCAAGCGAAAATCAAACGGACATGTAGGCACAAGGTCGTCTGCTAGATTATGGAGGCACGGACAGATCCATATTTGCTCAAAAAAATTCTTGTACAGCAGTGAACTTCTGTTTTCTTGTTTAATTTTTGGTTTAGAGGAGGTGTCCACATTTCTTGGCTAGAGACTTCTTTATGCGCCAACTGCGAAATTGCAACCTGTCACGAAGAACTAATTACTTTAGCACTGTAGTAGCTCCGTTGCTTTTAGGTTTCACTTGTGTCTTTTTTCATGGACCAGATCCGAGAGATCCGCCACAGCCAGAAAGCAAAAACCATACAGGGCACCTCGGCCATATTGGCTGAGTGTCTCTGTATTTTTGTAAAAGCGACAATACATACCTGCCGCCGTAGCTGGAGTGTGTTGTTTAGATTTCGTCCGTTTCGGATTTGTTTGGCTGACTGAAGGGCGAACCGGCTGGGACCTTTTGGCACCCAAGCAGCTCCTAGCAAAAAACAAAACAAAACTGGAGAGCAAAATATCTGACGCCTTATTCGCTGGGCGTGGAAATCGTAGTGGGAGTAGAAGTAATTGTTGAAGTACAAGAAAAGTGGAAACAAAAATCGTAATTTTGGCATGAGTGGTAGTGGAAGTACAAGTAGAAGTACAAGCGCAAGTGGAAGTGGAAGTACAAGAAGTAGTAATGATGCTATTTCGTAATAATAGAAGTATTAGGATTAGAAACAATAATAACAATAATGGTGCAGAAATAAACTTTTTGGGGATTATGACTGCTGACACGCAATGCGAAAACATATATTACCTGTTTACTTTTGAACAAGATGGCAGCGGTCACGAAGTGAGACAAAGGGTTATAAAAGCATTGGAAAAATTGTTTGATTTATCCTGAGTAAAAAACGAAAAGATTCCAACATAGGTTGCAGAAAAGGAAACAGCTTTTTCAACCCCTATCCAACTCTTTCAGGTTGGACTTGAAATTCAAGCTGGAAGTAATTCACATGGTGCGGTTTCTGATGTTTCACTTTCCTGACCATTCGTTCTTTTCGTCCTTCTGTTCACCTTCGATACTCTTATGAGATCTTATTTCATATTGCGTTGGCAACATTATCATCTCAACGCCTTGTGGGGCTTGATTAGAGGGGCAAACAACTTTGAACATCTTGATAATTGATACGTTGATGTGTCATTCAAGAACATTCACCAGTGATCTCACCTTTGTGCATTTGTGTCATTTCAAGTTTAACTTCGATTTCATTTTGGATTTATGTGTATATTTCGCGTGTTCGCTGGGCGTGGGCTTGCAATTCATTCATTCGTATGACAAGCTTCCAAGCACAAGATCTGCTCCGCCTCTGAAGCTTTGGACTTCCGACTTGATCGATGCATCAAATTCGGGTTTCCGTCTCAAGCCATCATCATCGTCTGTCATGTTGAAGATACTTCCTTCCTCAAAGATTTGGGATGATTGGATGGAAAATAGGAGGAGCGGACACTTCGACTAGAACGGTTTCCGCTCGATTGTCGGTTCTGTTTGGTTTCGGTTCGAATTCGGTTCTGTTTCAGTTTGGTTCCGGTGTGTTGCGTTCGGTTTGGTTCAGTTCTGTTCATTTGGTTGGTCATGTTCGTAGTGAACCTTGATGATGAGGGGAATTGAAAAAGAGTGAGGATATCCAGTACACATGATAGAATCATAATGTGTCACTCATGAAAAACGCATGATTTTGTTCACTTCAGGGTTACGGTTGGGATTTGCTTTTGTTCGGGGTTGGTTTGTTCGCTTCCGGTTTGTTCGGTTCGGGGTTGGTTCCGCTTGGGTTTGGTTGGTAATTATGCCGGTTGGTTTGGTTGGTTTGGGTCAGAGTCAAGTGGTGCGGATGGTTTGGGTTGGTTTGGGGTCGATTGGTTAAGGTCAGGTGCCCTAAATAAGCTGTCGCACCAGGCGCACCGTAGGTGGAAATTTTTGCCTTCTTGACGCTAGACCCGCCGGATTTTGAATGCAACATCGGACGGCCTCCAGAAGGAGGTTGATGTGCAAATTTTCGAACTCCACACTTGCGTCGTCGAAATGTTTTAAAAAATGTCTTTGCTTCCAGTGGAAACATTTTTTCCCCACTCCTGCACCCTTGTGTTTCAACGAGGAACAAGGGCCAAAAAACTCTCTACGGACTTGTCGGCTTGCATAAAGTATTTTATCGGAAGTGTTTGCGGTATCAATTTTCGATGGAAACCGGTCAGCCTTTCACCAAAAGGGGAACTTGCAGGTGCTGTCCAGGTCTGTGGCTGGCATTGTTCTGCATGGTTTGGAGTCTGGAGGTGAAACAGTTTCAAACGGTGAAAGAAGGTAGGGCAGTGGCAAATGTTTTTCGACAATGGCAAAATTTTGATTTTGATGGCAGCTTGGAATCTTTCCAGGACTGGTACTTTGAGTTTATGTTTTTTTTGGCATGGCTTGACAAGACCGCAGTCAATGATTGGAAAGTATGCGGCAGCATGGTGTGTATGGCATTGTATGGCGCAATTCGAATGACATTCAACCGTTCGACTTTCGCGACAACCGGCGCCAGGGAATGCATTCGTAGAGATTCGCGACAAAATCAGCCAGTAGGTGCATTATTTCGCCCTGGACTACACGCGATGGGGACCCCGTTCATCCGATGAAAACAGTTACGTTGACTGAAATTTGTTCCGCAATGACAGAGTTGAGGCGAGCCATCCCATTCAAAAGAAATGGAACACTTGGTGCTGACGTGGGATTTTTTGATGAAATGTGGAAACATGCGCGAGATGATTTTGAAAGGCACTGCTTTCGGTAATGACGGAGGTGCTTCGAAATGAGGATGTGTCCCCGTCTCAATGAATCACACTTTTCAAGAGGCTCCTCGAAGATGAACCAAATCAATTTTCGGACGCTTGGAGGCACGGATCGAAAGGCACCTTGTGAGTGCCAACCAGTTTGCAAAAATGTTAGCAGCAAATACTTACATTAGATTGATGGTGTCCCCCAAGCATTTGACAAAGTGGATTGGGATGCATTTTTTTTGGTTCGAGTAGGTCCACATTTGGAAAGCGCTGACGCACCTTTGTTGGACCTACGATTCGCTGATGGCTGCCTACAGCAGTGAATAACTTATGCCGTGGTTGTTTCCTTGCGGTGGTTGTTTCTGGTACGCGTGACATTGCAAGGGCAAAAATGATGATGTTCATGCCTGAAATACTCCCGTACATCCGGGTTCTTCCACACACAAATAACTTTGGCCCTGGTCACGGGCTTCTACTGTAAGCGTGTCGGGTCGAGTCTTGATTTGTTGCCACTTGATTTTTTCAAAATCGTTTCCACTCCGCCTGCTCCGTTACAAAAATCGTGGTCGTGGCGACGGACAATACTTGTTCAGTCAACATTTCTCTTTTAATGCCCGCGCGGGATGGGCCGCGTACCACCCCGTCCGCAAACATCAGGCCGCCATTGCATCAAGCGTTTGACCCACCGATGATCCTCCTACTATGATGGTCTAGATTGCAATGAAGGGCCACAGACCAATTGACCCGACCATTCCAGTCAGGCAGGATTTCATGCAATGGACGGTTCCAATCCATGCGTGGAGGAGGACAAACAACAGTACGAAACAACTTCCGAAATAGGACATCAAAATTGTGATACTTTGTTCGGTTTCTCGCAGCAATAACAGTCACTGGTGAGATCACAGCATGAAAGAATCACTGTTTTCCCCCACCAAATGTGCGAGCGTCCAGGAAATTTGGTACGAACTCAGTGAGGCACATCCTTGAAGCAGCACACGTCCGTCGGAATTCACGATGATATTCGGCCGGACGTGCGTCCCCATGCAAGGTAGGTTCCCAATGTTTCATTTTTTGTAGTCTTTTTCTCCGTGCGATAGGCGAGGTGTTGAAATGGAGGTTGTAACGCACACAACGATTGTCGACACGTTATAAGTTTTAAGTACGACATTGTCATTCCAAGTGTTGTAAAAAAACGGTTCGACGGTCCAAAATTATGAAATGGATTTGTGTCAAAATTCCGTCCTTTGAACGCCTCAAAATCTTAAATCTGGTGGGTTGGTTTCTGTCCGTTGGCAATATATGGCAATGCATATTCCATTATGCATTACCCATCGCGCAAGGAACGCGTTGAACATTGCGCTCACCCAAGCGGAAGGATCCAACCAACCCCGATACAAGTCCAACGCAATCCCGACCAAGAATCAAGCACCCCGTTCAATGTTAGAGCATGGATTGAGAGATTGTTGGTTGGAAGATCGCTTTGCAGCGAAAATTGCATTAATATGGCATGAAATCGTGGGCCTCCACTACAAGTGAATGGTATCCTCATTAAAGGTGGCAAGCGAATTGTTGTGTAGAACCTCCTAGACGAATTGGTCGCCCAGCGAAACGCTGGGATGATCAAAAGCAATTTTATGCACGGGAAATTTTATTAATCATGGTTCCAGGCGGCTAATTATGAGACATGGAGTTCTCTATGAGAAAACTTTTGTACAGTGATGCTTGGAACGTTGGTGTTTGGCGGCAATAATTCTTAAGGTCCTTCGCGGACCATAGCTTTGACTCGGACGGGAATTGTATTGTAACTGTATGTGTTTGTTTGCACCAGGAGGACACTTTCTTTCAGGCACGGGACCAGTGATTCACACGTAAATGGAAATCGTTTGGTTTCATTCCACTCCCTCCAGAACGGTTCCCAATGCATCCGCTATCCGGCGTTTTGCAGCGGGAAATGGAGCGAACAAAATGTCAGCAGCAAAGCGTAACTCCAACACTGGGATGCCACTAAGAGAGGGATACCGCGGTCGCCGAAGTCCTACCCGCCTTATTGCAACTATTTGGCGCCAGGTTTGAATGCCAACGTTCTAGGGCTGAGAACGCACCCTGCCGCACACCAGTTTGATAATTATCGGCCGGCATCCTGTTTAGGGACGACTTTTCGTTTTTTTTTCTTCTCTTCCTTCCTTTCCAATCAAGGAGATGTAATGGCCACACGTAGTCTTTTGAACCCTTCCGTCGGAGTAAACGTATATATGAAAAAAAAATCCTTCCATCCAACCATGAATTGAATAAGTAAAATCGTGGTACGGTAGGGTGCAATGAGGCGGACCGGAGCTGGGACGCGAAATCGGTGAGAATTAGGACCGGGAAAACATATTTGGAACATGAGGACACGTCAGCTCCTTCGTGCGGAACATCATTCATGGTCCCGAGGAACGAATGTCAAGTCAACGCAAGTCAGCCCGAACGCCCGTAGGCGAGCCCAATGTAAAGGTGGAAACGGGAAAAAAATACCAAAAATGTACAATCCACACGCGTCGCTTGGAAAACATGGAAACAATATTTACATGAAACAAAAATCGAGGAACCACGAACAAGCAGACAATCCCTTCGCCGTTCATTTCCCACAGCACCTTCCCAATTACTTAACATTTTTGCACCTGCAAAACATTTGGAGTTTAATGCTCCGAATTTCTTGTGGGCGTCAACGGAGAGGATATGTTCCCAACGTTGGGCAGGTAAATTTGCAATGTAAGAAACGAAATTCTATTATTGAGTCACGCATTTGGAGAAGCAGGAAGAAATCCTACGCGCACCGGATTGGTAATTTATGCGCAAATCCGACTCATGCAACATATCATGCCATTGCGCTGATGATTTCGTGCCCGGTGGAGGCCCCACAATTCGACGAACAAATTTTTCGAAATTGAACGTGATCCTCCTTAAATGTTTGCAGTGGTGCTCCTTTAGCGAAGCACACGGTTGAAAACACGATTGCTTGCTTATATGGTGCACCCCGAATCGAAGGAAGAAAGGTGGTTGCGCTTCCTTTGTTACCGCCACATGGTTTGAAGTGTTCAGCACCAACCCTGCCGCTGCTTCCGTGCGTCGTCATTGTGAAGATGAGGATGTCAAATCAAGCAACCGGGACTCAGCACGTGCCTTTGTTGACACCAGAGGATATGTCAAGTGTTTTCCTGTCACCAAAACCATCGCGAACGAGATTTCTTGAATTGTGATAGAAGCATTGCAGAAGTAAAATTGATTGATATCAAATCGTTGGTCGACGAAACCACCGGAGATTTTGGAGGCGAAACAACCGGAGGAACAACATGGCTTTCGACCAGGCAGAAGATTGGAAGAACCATTGTTGACAGCGAACCTTCTACTGGATAAAGCTGCCGCTGCTGGACTCACAGGATGGACTGTAAGTTTGGACTTGTTAAAGGGATGTGACCGCGTACATTGGCTAACATTGTGGGAAGCTCTACGAGAACATGGGGTTCCCCAGAACACTTCCTGCGGTGGTGAAGGAATGCATATGATGAACAATTCGGCGAGGTCATGGGAGAATGAGGTAAAAGCCGGAGTTTTTCCATAACAGGTGGTGTGCGACACGGCTATGTTTTAAGTCACGAATATCCTGTCCAGTTCTAGAATCTGTGTGCGGGAATGAAACAGAGAACTTGGAAATGCTGGTTTTGCTCTGGGCGATGTTCTTGACAACTTGGTTGTCCTAGGTTTCGCGGATGCCGGAAATTTCGTCTAACACCTCAATCAGACACCGACGCGTCCCTCGAATGGCGTGAAAATTTCCATCACTGGAACGATCGGGCCCGAACCTTCGCAGAAACAGCTGGACTGAAATTTTGGTCATACTGTGTGTGTGTGTGTGTGTGGGCAGCACTGGAAATTAGCATCGCACGAAAAATTTTTGTTTGGAATCCACCTGTCCAATACCGACCGTTGGGAAGGAGGCCACACATTCTAAGCTTTTTGTCGATACAAAGGTTTGGGGCCATGGCTGGAGGAAACGAAATGCTACCATCACTGGATTGCATTGTTTCAAGATTCCTACATGTTTGGCCAGATGTGAGATAAGTTGCATACAAAACTAATGTACATAATCCAGTTGTTTTTTCACGGCCTGTGTTCAAAATGGGCGCGCTTTGTGGTGTGCAGGCATTGACCATTGACCATTGGTCGACGCAAAGCCTTCCACAACGTTTACCAATTTACTGTACTGAAGGCTTGTGATCACCTCTTGTCCACAATTCGCCTTGTTGCTAAAATTGCTGCACCAAATGCCATCAGGTGGAACACATCGCAGGGCTTCGGGAAGCAACTCACGTTCATCACCATGCATCAAAGTTGAATTGCAAATATGAATTTCTCACCCGTGCACATTGTCATCAAGCCGCTCGGGTTGTGCTGGTGCACCATGGTTCCTGCGGAAATGTTTTCCACCATGTCAGCGACGTCATTTGGCGGTGGCAGCTCGGGGCTCCTGATTGGAGACATTCTGTGGTTGCCGCATTATTTTTTTTTCACGCTCGTGCATGTTGCAGCAATGTGTGCAAGTTTGCTGATGGTAAAGTTTGCCAGTTTGAAAATCCCGGCCGGCTGCCGGTCAACACTGCTGGCGGAGGTGAATTGACAGGCCCGAATTTATGCTTTTTCACTTTATGGTTTGGACCCATTGCGCGCTGCAGCATTTGTCGCGGGAGATGATGTTTTGTTCAAGCAAAGTTGCCACCCTTGCATCCATGTTGCCTTCCCATTTCCGCAACACCTCTTAAAACAGTGTCGGGTGGGCGGCATCATCCATGTGTGGTCTGTTTCAAGCCGGTTCTTTGAAACATCTTTTGGCGTCGTACAATTTCCACAAATCACCAAGCAATGAACACAACTTATCCATCCAAATAGCTTTGGTGTGAGCATGGAAGTCTCCGATGAGGAAATCCACCTGCACCCCAGCATTATCATCATCCCTGCGGCAATTCCAAATTAGAATCCGAGACTTCTGCGGTTGAAACAGGAGCGGATAAAAAAAATAAAAAAAAATGGAGCCGCGTCCTCCAGGGTGGACTGTCGACTCAAAAACCGACATCTATTTCCAAAACCTAGTTAACCAATGCTGCCAAGCAAGTTCACATCATCCGCCGGTTGCAAACCGCCAGCACAAACATTGAAATCGCCAACGAGCACAATTGGACCAAAAGACGACCGCAACCCATTCAAAATTTTTCAAGAGTGCTGTGGACACGTCGTATTGCAACGTCATGTGCCCAGGACATCGGGGAAGAGCCTAGCCGGCCCCCCCTCAGATCTTAAGGGGTCTATAGAGGGATTTTGTTTAGACTGCTGCGGAGTTTCAAACCGGGGGGGATGGAAAAAAACAATAATATGACAAAAAATGAAAATTTCATCGGGCATATGGGAACTTCGGTGCGTGTATTTGCAGTTGTCAGCCTTCCAGACACCGCAATCCCCCGTGGCAGTATGTGCGATTTTTCCTCGTTTGATTCATGTTTCATTGGAAAGGTAGACGTCAGATTCACAATGTTTTCGCCACCAAAACAATTTCAATGTAGATTTCGAGCAAATGCTTTCAACATTTCAGGTCGCAACCACAGAAGCGTAGAACTTCCCACTTCAGCCCAGTGCCTGCCTCTTTGAGGAAACGGGTTTTGACTTTGCCAATTCGGCGGCCGGCGTATGAATGGCGAAGCATCGTGCCGAATGCTTGAAATTGACCAAGAGAACGAACCGTGCTCACGGGCAGTCTGTAGTCAAACAAACTGTAGGTACTTGCCTTTCTTTTTGGAGGTGGCTGTGAATGTGACTTTTGGTCAATCACGTGGACCCTTTCCATTTTGTGTGTCGAGTCTAGCTTCGCTTTTAGGTCTGCAATGTCTTGATGGACTTAGGAAAATGAAGAGTCATGCAACCGCGAACACTTCCACACATATATGAAACAACAATTCAACCAAACCCCGGTGGAATGATAACTATTGTTTTTTGTTTTCGGCCACTATTTTCGTCATCGTGTTCCCCGTATCAGAACCGGTGTCAGTATCAGCAGCATTACTGGCATTATCATCATCATTGGATTTATCAATATCATTGTCAATATCATTATCATTGTAATTAACATCATTATCATTATCATTATCATTATCATTATCATTATCATTATCATTGTCATTGTCATTGTCATTGTCATTATCATTATCATTATCATTATCATTATCATTGTCATTGTCATTGTCATTATCATTATCACTATCATTATCATTATCATTATCATTGTAATTGATATCATTATCATTATCATTATCATTATCATTATCATTATCATTATCATTATCATTACCGTCATTATTGCCAAAATCAATATCATTTTCAGTTTCAATGTCATTATTACTATCATTCTTCTAACCAGTAGTAACATCAATGTGAATATGATGATCATTAAAGGACGGTCTGATTTTGAAAGTTTTGGAGCGGAATCAAGGGCAAAAATGGCTAGGATGCATATTGACCGCTTGTGGAAGTATGATGCAGCACTTGGATCTCTCTTACCACGTGGAACAAGGTACGAAATCTATGCACGCAAACCGTTGGATACTGCAGGACAAAACAACTTCAATATATACGAGGCTGAAATATTTCAATGCTTGCGTGTCAGCAGTGGTTTGTTTTGGAGGTGGTCACCGTACACTGTACAAAAAACAACTTTATACACTTGACGTCCTTTTTCGGAAACTTTGTCGGTCAATTGTAACACCGCCATCAGACACCGACTGGTCCCTCGAATGGCATGAAATT
>DF242999.1:0-47202 GCA_000507305.1 Breviolum minutum Mf 1.05b.01 | reverse complement strand
CTGTATATTGCACGTATAATGGCGCAAAAACCGTCAGGGATACCGAAGCGCCGCAGAGCAACAATCAGGCCATCCGGGGAAATGGAGTCAAATGCTTTTGCCCAGTCGAGAGCCAAGAATACTAGCGAACCATCTTTTGCAGCGCAAGTTCGTTCCAACAAGCGCCTTGCAACAAACAAAGCATCTGCACAACCTCGGCCAGTTCGAAACCCGAATTGTGTGGGCCAAATTCTTGCGTCTGCGCCTGCTGCTTTCAATCTGCGAAGCAAAATTGTAGCGAACAGCTTGTAGCCGATTGCCAATAATGAGATCGGGCGATAATTTTCACAAGAAGCCGGGTCTCCTTTTTTGAAAATTGCCGACACCACTGCTTCATGCCAGTCGTCCGGAACATGTCCACTGCACCACACCTTATTGCACAAGCAAACGGCCCACTGACAACATAGAGAATCTTGGACGCAAATTGTTTTCCAAAATTCTGCAGGCATGTTGTCTTTCCCCGTTGCCTTCCGGTTTTTCAATGTTTTAGCTGCAGAAATCACTTCCTCAACTGTGATGTCATCCTGCGAGACTGGTAAAGGGGGTCCAAGTCTGTCACAACTGGCTCCCGTTGTCAAACGATTGCACCACTGGACTGTTTCAAAATGCTTGGCTAGCACATCTGCCCGGAGATTGCTTTCAACAATGTCCTGGCCATCTTTCAGGCGTCCCTGTTTGGGACAAAAACCTTTTCTCAATTTCCTGATTTCCTTCCAGTCCCCCTTAGCAAGCATGTTATTGAGCCATTGCGTCCTGTCCGTCTTCACCGCAAACTTAATGCTCTTTGTCAAGTGTTTTTCAAGTTCATGATTGTGCTGTGCTCTGGCAACATCCCGATCCGAAATCAATTGCAATGTAATATTTGAAATCCAAGGTTTGCGAGCTCTGCGGGAAACTTTTGGCAAGCATTCACCAGCAACTTTCTCATAGCAAATTCGCATGTTAGCACACATCTCATTGGTGGAGAGGTGGTCTGCATGTAAGCTCTCCATTTCGGATTGAAATAATTCACGAAACCTGTTACCGACAACATGGGATTCCAAAGAGGCGACATCAAATTGATGAACTCGGGGTTGGGCAACTCGCTTCGGGATTGCAACATCCAATTGCACAATGATGGGGAAGTGATGTGATGCCAAAGCCATATCCATGCGAGAGGCCACATCTTGTAATACATGTAGCCAATCCGTGTTGGTAAGGACAAAATCTATTTGTCCAAAATTGGCAGGGATCAATGCAGAGCATGGATTGGAACCCACATTGTACACAGTGACCTGCCGACTTGGTGGTTGAGCAAAGAAAGTGTTACCAACAACAAGGTCCAGCGCAAAAGTTGTCGATTTGACTCTGGGTGAGGTTCGGCTGAGGTGTATCCAAAGATATATTCGCCCAACCGATGCTCTTCAGTAGCAAACCGAGTGTGCAACCTTGCATTGAAGTCGCCAAGCACCAATAACGGCCCATGCCGAGATAATTTGCCAATCCATTCACTTGAACTTTGGCAAAAATGAAGCCTTTCTTCAAATGGTTTGCCTTGATGAGGCGCATAAAGGCTGCAAACCACCATTTTCCCACCCGACACACGCATTTTCAGCGACGCTTGCCGACAAGAAAATTGGCAGAAGCTAACAACACTCCGGCGGCAATGAGGGGCGACCAAGAAACCAACGCCTGCATATGCCTCATCCTCCTGGCCAGAAGTTATGAGCAAAAAGCCAGCATCTGTAACAAAATATGCAGAATCAGTCCAATGAGTCTCCTGAAGGCACATAATTCCAACCTTTCGATTGATCATATGTACTTGCAACTCATCAATCTTCGATGTTGTGAGGCCTTCGATGTTCCATGATGCAACAACAAAATTGGTAGAAGTGGTCTGTAAACTTCCCCCTCGGAAATTTACAGCTGCTGATTCACAACGGCCATTGCCGGATCCGTGAATGCAGTATGAAAAATTGACAGCATCAGCTGCCTGTGAAACACCGCCATTGCCCATACCCATGTGCCCGACTCCCTATGGGCGGTTCGCCCCCTTGGACGTTCCTTTCACGGAGCCTTTGGAGCCTTTGGATGTACGCATAATCAATTCCTCAGATTTTTGCCGCAGATCTTTGACACCCTGGCTGTCATGAAGCTCTTTCCAAGTCAACCAGTCCCCATGCCATTCATAATCAACTGCATGTTTGGACACGTGGGCTGTCAACNCGCGAGCAAAAAAAACCCTTGAGCAAAAACCCTTGAGCAATGATTGTTTCTTTTAGCAACATGAGTACTAATTGTCATTGTTGTTTTTCTTTTTTTTCTTGACGAAAAATTCTGAAAACTAGTGAAGGTAAAGGCACAGAATTACAAGATGAAATTTGAACAGGTACCTGACCGGGGTCATGTAACTACCTATGTTTGCGCTCCGCCTCATCACAGAAATTGTGGCACGTGATCCAAGTATGCGCAGTGGCACCACTAAGTCTTATGGAGGTGGCAAACCAGGGAAGGACCGAACACCAGACTGGGCAGCATGAAAGAAAAGCAGGAAACAGGGTCTTTGAAAGGTCTAGCCTGCAACATGTTTTGTGATTTCACCAACCTTATATATACTAGTAGCATTAGAGTCAGCTGTGGTGCATTCAACTTCTGCCAAAATGCTGCTGGAAAATTGGAAACTCAAGAGCTCAAGAGGAGGTGAATATATGCCTAACAGGAAATGCGAAGCGTATGGCACACTCGTGGAATTCATAGTGCCAAATTGACCGATATGAAAAAAACAAACCCTGTCATTCAAGGACGAATCGGAACACATGTTTTAGAATGCCAACAATCGGGGGAGGAAGACCTAGATGAGGAGACGTTTTGACAGCCAAGAGTATGAGGAAAAATTTGGAACCATGGAAACATTTTACCACGCGCAAGACATGTTGAACGGAAACCCTGACCGACAGAGCCACACGTAAGGCTTCCACTTATAAAACATTCTGATGTATTCCATCCCATGCGCAAATCCTGTCGTGTTTCCATGCAGAAGGTTATTTTTTTCCCCGCAATTTATGCAACAATTTTGCATCTAATTTTTCCGGGTTTCCTACACCAAGCAGTCAATTGTGCACAAAAATTTAATGGGCACATCCCTGACCTCTAAGTCTACAGGCATGGCATTCATGAGAGTGAAGTGATATATCATTTCTGTTAGATCGATGTTGACTTAAATTTGTTCAACACTGCGGTGAATGGCATCATTTTGGTTTGTTTTTTCTTTAGGAGGGCATTATGCTCACAGCTTGTCAGTGTTGTTGCACTGTCGTATACTTCCAACTTGTTTGCAATTTCGTTGGGGTTTTTTGCTCAAGTTCTACGTCACTGGATCGTTGCAAGAAAAGGCAACGTCAAGGTGAGCATGGCTGAGTGTGGCTTCCAGGCATAGCAGCCATGGCATTAGCCAAGTTCAGTGAGGCCGGTCATGATGAATGATTTGGGAGCCTTCGCCCAGATTGGAGGGAGTTTTAGTGGGTGGTTGGAAATAGGTTCGGTAGGTGAACATTTGAAAAATTTCGGAAAGCTTTGGAAAAGTTAAGATTCCCTTCCTGGAAGTTAAACACAATCGAATCCGAGAAGTGAATTTCTGCAATCGTGGAATTGAGGGTTCCCAAGGTGAAAATTGCAGGATGTGTGGACTGGGACTTGATCAATTTTTGGAATTCTAGAGGCAAGAACTATGAGATGAAAATGATTCTATTTTCATTTTCCCAAAGGCAATTATGTTTCCGGAAGTGCACTAGAAGGTTTCTATATGTTTTTGTTACCCCAGTGATCGCGAGCCAACCGCAGGACCTGGCAAAAGCTTTGAAGGAGCAGGGCACTCCAGTGGTGATCTCCGGCCTGTTTTTGTGGACGCACTTTCCATCATTCGGGACAGGGAGGAAGCTGCGCACCAGGAATCTGCATTGGTGAGTCCTGACGATACACCTGCCGCGAAGACCGGCGAAGGCTCGGGGCACTTCATCAGGAAGGGGATGAAGTCTAGAACTTCGGACTGCTCTTGGAGAAGTGGTTTCCAACTCGGTCTCTATTTTCAAACTTCAAAATTTCAGAAGGAAACGATCCAAAACCCATCCAAACCCTTCCCACCGGAACCCGTATTTTTTTTGCAGGGCCTTCAAACTTTGGTTTCTGGGCGCACTTGGGCTTGCAGGGAGCCCCGATGAAAATCTGATTTCCGAATGGTCCCGGCCGTAGGGCAAAAATGGTTCTTCCAGGTCGGGTGCTTCGAGTTCTTCCACTGCAAGTCCACCATCGCCCAGGTAGCACTGGATTTTTTTCGGATTTTTTTTCTGGGTCTTCGGGGACATCGGAATTTTGATGGTAATATTATATATAGCCATAGCTAGATGTTAGTAGGGAATCCTGCCAAGGAAAACTTTTGTTGTGATGTCACGACCTTTTCCACGCAGAGGATTCAAAAGTATAAATGGCTTCACACGCTAGCAATTTTCGTTACCTGTATCTTCTTGCAAAGCGGGATGGGTGACGTGCAAAAACCTTTGACCCCAAAATGCTTTATTGAATATTTTTCTGCACTGCTTGGCAGGGAAGCCGAACAAGTTCAAATGTCATGGGACGACGCTGCAGGCAGGGAAAGTTCAAAAGAAAAAGTCATTGGACCTGTCACCAGAGAATGTTTGCATGATTTGCTTTTGGCTTGCGGTCGGATGTCAAATTGGCGTACTTATTGCAACGGGATACTTTGTGGAGACGCCGCAACAATATGTTCCGATGTATTCCAAGATAATTTTTTGATTAAACAACAATCTCTGCAAAAGGAAGATTTCTTGATGATAGTGCGACTCTTCCTGCCACATAATATAGCAAGAATATCTGAGTTGCTGTTTGAATTGACCTGCTAGATGATGGACCTCGCTTTCTCTTTGGCGGTACATGTCTGCTGCGCCCAGACATGGGACAGTGGCCACCTCTTATGGAGTTCCGAAGCCCCCCTCAACAGCTGAGACACTTCTTTGGGGTTGTTGCCTTCTCCAGACTGTTGCATACTGTTGCTAAGTTCCGGATTTCTGAGTTGAGTTTCTAAAAGGACTGGGGGAACTGGACGTGAAGGTGACACGAACTGACATGGTTAGATCTAGCAATCCATGAGTTGCTTGAAACAATCACCCAGGGAAGCACAGATCCCTAGGATCTAGACTTTAGCTAGACAGCAGTACATGTGAAGACCGACACCCACTACAGTTTTGTTTTTTTGCTGCGCGACAGTATTCCTTGGCCCCTACTTTCAAGGCCTTCGTCCGCACACAGAGGGCAGTGGGGTGCTCGACGGATTGCGATTTCCTTTAAAAGGGCAACTCAATAGTTAGAAAATCTATTGAGACAGCTTATATCCTCTCGTCGACTCACAAACATTTTGAAGCTTGCCGGATTGGATGTTCCTGGATGTTTTTCGACAAAAATGTCCTTGTTTTTTTGCTGCTCACAAAAATTGCAACCCAGGTTGGGGTTGCCGAACCCTTGAAGAGCGGGTCTGGGATCTTAGGACCTCTTGAATCGAGAGCAAAAAAACTCCCTAACCGTTGCATCTTCAAAGGTGGAAGCGGGGCGACGTTTGAAGGCTGCAGCGAAAGGTAAGGAACTTTCTTCAGGTGGAACGTAGGGAAGTTTGGGACAGGGAAAGCACTTGACGATACACCACCAAAGATTATCATGGAACCAAAAAAATGATAGTTTCCAACAGGACTTTCCTTTTCCAGCACCTCATTTTTTAAACTTCAGGGGTGTAGTCAGTCTTTTGGGTGAAATTGATGTGTTGAGATGAGAGATTCAAGAAGCAGTCGTGGCATTGCTAATTCAGACAGGTTCTGGTGTTTTGTGTTTTGAAAAACCCAGGTGAAAAAACTCATGCATGAAAGGTTCGTGGACGCCCAACCCATGGATTCCGTTCACATTTACAGTAGACCCGCATACCCGTTTTGGTGATGACCCGCACTTGATCACCGTTCTGGTCAGATCAACGTCATGGGGAATCGCTTGGGATATGCCTAGCTTCTCCAGGTGACACTGGCGCACAGCTACAGCGCTCGGATGCAGTCGGGGCACTTGAGATGTGAAGATGTTGGGGAATCCAGAATTCATAGGAAGCTCTAATAGTCTAAGTGCAAGTGTTCACATTGCTCAGTTTGGTCAAAACTCCAAGTCCTCTATATTATATGAAATTATGTTACATAATTCTCAAAAAGGATGAATTCATATATATTCCAATTATCTCACGTTGTATTGTGACATGTATATAACATGTATATAACGTATATGTAGGGTCAGAATCCTTCGAGATTGAGGCCTCCTCGCTGATGCGGAGCGCTGCAGCGGCTGTGTCCAGTGTGCAGCCTAAAAGTGGGCTGTAATGTGCCATGAGTACAGCAAGGGATATGGGATGACATCATGGGGGAATTTTTATCGAAAGTCTTAGGCTTCTGGGGTTTAATGAATCTCATGAATGGATAGATGCAGCAGGTTCCTGAAAAATGATAGGATGGGAATGTAAAGATTTAGAGAATATGCCTGGGTTTTGGGTACAGACACCACTGCCAGGGCCCAGCTGATTTTCCGAGGTCCAAGCAAAATGGGGCCCCGGAAGGCAGAGGCTCATGGTCGAGTCTGGGAGCCAAGGGCTCGGTATCAAGATCCGATCATTTTTTAATTTGAAGAGCTTCAATCAATTGTAACCATAATATATCAACATATATTTGTACTCCATTAGGATATATATAGCATAGCTATTGCATGAAACTATTACGTAACATACAGTATTTATACTACAATATAGTACAAAAATATATTTATAGAGTTCTGTTCATAATGCATTGTACATGTTACATGTGTTTGTATACATATATCATTCAACCAAATACATGTCATTACATACCTTGGGATGGTTTCCCAGCCAGCTGTCACCCACCACAAGAGAATAACGCCACATGTTGGTCGGCCAACGGGAGTAACAGGGATGCTCACGGTGAAGATTCGGAGTCCATGCCGCCGTGGCAGGAAGTGAATATAGAGCAGCGACCTGAACAGAGCCCTTGAGTTCGGGACAAGACCGACCGGGTCCGGGGTGAAATTGGAACGTTGACAGGTCTTTTAGAAAAAACTCATGTTGGGGGGCAGAGTGTTCAGGGTGCTTTCAGGGATTTCAGACGATAGGCAGGAGTAAGATGCCAAGAAGATAGGATTCTCCATGGTCTTGCTCCACAAACAAGCAACACTGGCAGTGTTCTGGTTTCCTTTTCAGGGTCGGCTGCGCCGCTCGCATCAATCATGGGTCTCGTGCAAGCAAGTCGCACTCGAAGAGCGCGAGGGGTCGGGCCAGCGTCCAAGCACTGTGAGACCTAAGATCGAACTGACATCTTCCAGGATGTATAGTTGATGGGGGATCCTTCTACTTCAAAGACGGTCCATTAATGAAACTGAAACTTAAAAGTGCATATCCACAATGTTCATACAGACACACATTTGTTATCTAGTGGACAATATCCAGACAGTCTGAATTGTGCACTGTATTTTGGTCACAAACTTGACATGCCTGAACTGTTCACGATCAAAGCTTTGGATGCTAGTTGACCCTGCAGAATCTTTCTCCTTCACCCCGTTGGGCACGCGCAAAGGGTGCGTGGTTGACGGGGGAGCAATCAGCAATCGCTGCGTGGTTGACATGGTGAAACCTTTGTGAAGCTGCGAATGAGGTGGCTAAATAAATGGCCAAGTGAAAAGTTTGAAGGGACATGATCATCGAATCACCATGAGCTCATTGTATAAATATCGCATCACAAAGCTGTTATCCTGTTGGTTGAGGGAGCTGATACCTTGGGTCTCAAGATCTTGGCTCGTTGCAGATTCCAAAGTGACTAAGGCATGTTACCGGTCAAGAAGTCCCAAATTTGTCCTAAAACTTCATGGAACTCACGAGGAGACTCTGAAATCTGAAGCTTCAATTGTTTTTGGATGGCACTTGGCCAAGCCCTTCATGTAGTTCTAGCGCCCGGTGTCTGAAGCTGGGGGAATTTGGCGCATAGCGACGGGGGAGAGGTACCTCAAAGGGAGGCTGCAATGACTGCAACATATTGTCACAGTTTTTCTGCCAAAGTCTCTCGTTGTGATCGAAATATGGGAGGACTAACGTGACATTTGAGTATAAAGACCGGAAGTGGTGGGGAAAATATCACCAGAGTCAGAGCAGTTTCTGAAGAGGCTTCAGTCCGCGTCGAGCTTGCACCTGCCCGTAGCAGTGTACAGTCTTTCTCAAAAAATGTTGCTCTCCCGAGTCCGGTGTGACAGATGTGACAGATTCTTGGATATAAGTGCCAATATATTTTGGCCATTGGGGTATAGCAGTACAATGGAGGTGCATCCCAAAGCTTTTTGGGCATTCTTGTTTCCCAGGAGGGACGAGGATGCAACAATTGTTGAACATGTCAGAACTACATCTCGACGGACGCAAAGATTCAATTGAGCATATTGAGCTTCCTGCCTTCATTTTACAAGAATGTGACACTAAACAGCAATAGGAGGGTTGAATTCATGTCGCAGTGTTAAAAGACTTTTGGGAATTTGAACTACTTGCCTGTCTCTCTCTCTCTCTCTCTCTGTGTTACGCTTTGATTTGTGTCGCAGCCCATTTTGGTTCAACTTCAATAAGACTCGTTCCCATGACAACAGTGGACCCGGTAGTTGATGTCCTTGAAGAGGGTAAACACCCTTTAGACTCCTTGTTTCGCCCCAAGAGAGTTGCAGTGGTAGGTGCCACTGATAAGGAGGGCAGTGTTGGCCGTACGTTGTTGAAGAATTTGATCAGCAATCCCTTTGGCGGAGTGGTGTACCCTGTCAATCCGAAGCGAGATCATGTGCTGGGAATTTTGGCCTTTCCTTCGATCGAGGCATGTCCTGGACAGGTGGATTTGGTGATTGTGGTGACCCCGGCGAAGACGGTACCAGGCGTGATTCGAGAGTGTGTCCAGGAAGGTGTGAGAAATGCCATCATTATCTCAGCAGGTTTTAAAGAGGTGGGTCCAGAGGGTGAGAAGTTGGAAGAAGAGGTGGCGACCATTGCCAAGAAGGGCAACTTGCGCATTGTGGGGCCAAACTGCCTAGGAATCATTTGCCCTTCCAGTGGACTCAATGCTTCCTTTGCCAACTTAATGCCTCAGAAAGGTTCGGTCGCTTTCATTAGCCAATCTGGTGCTATGATTACCTCCGTCTTGGATTGGAGTGTCTCTCAAAAGGTGGGCTTCAGTGCTGTTATTTCTATCGGTTCCATGTTAGACATGGATTTCAGTAGTATGATTTTTTATTTGGCCAAAGATCCGGCCACCAAATCCATTGTGCTCTATATGGAGTCCATTGGTAACGCCCGGAACTTCCTGTCCGCTGCGCGGGAATGCTCCTTGACCAAGCCCATCATCGTCATCAAGGGCGGCCGCACCGATGCGGCGGCCAAGGCGGCGGCCAGTCACACGGGGAGCCTCACGGGCAGCGATGCCGTGTTGGATGCAGCGTTTAAGAGGGCGGGAGTTTTACGCGTAGACAGCATGTGCCTGGGATTTTTCATTATTTTTCCCCAAGTTTGTGCTGTTTATATATAGGTTTCATGTTTTTTTGGGGTTTCGAACATTTCAATGATGAAGGTTTTGTCCCCAAAAATCCTGCTCCTTTTGGTTTTTGTCTTGCATTTAGAATCCGAAGCAGTGACATGAGGTCGGACTTGTTTGAGATGGCAGATGTTCTCTCCAAACAGCCTTTGCCCACCGGGAATCGTTTGGCGATTTTGACCAACGCTGGTGGTCCAGGTGTTTTGGCCACCGATGCCTTAGCAAGTCATGGTGGGGTGGTGGCGGAGCTTTCGCACAAGACGGTGGAGGCGCTGAATTTGGTGCTCCCATCTGCCTGGAGTCATGGAAATCCCATTGATGTCTTGGGAGATGCAACGGCCAAGCACTATGCCGATTCCTTGGAGATTGTGGCCCAGGTAAAGGGGTGGTGTTTTGGTTTTTGAAGGGTAGGTTATGGTAGGTTGGGATGGAAGATGGGTCCCAATGAGGCAATTATCCCAAGTTGGCAAGGCATGGAGGTTGTGTTGGTAGGACGGATTACTGATTTATACATTCCTCAAACTTGCAACATCAAGCGAGGTTGCTATAGTTGCCTGGTATTGCCAAGATGGCCATGGTGAAACTGAAGAAACTAATTACTTAATGACACCCCTCTGATGCTGCAGGACCCCAATTGTGATGGCTTCCTGGTGATTTTGACGCCCCAAGCTATGACGGCACCCACGGACTGTGCCATGGCGCTGACGAAATATGCGAAGATCCAAGGCAGGGTGTGCAAATTCTTCAGCTTTTGGAAAATTCCGCCGTTTGGAAGATCTTGGGCGTTACCTGCAGAATGGTTACCAGCACCACTGAAACTCCATGACTGCACTACTTACATCCCAATCTCACTTCACTGGCCAGGCAAACCTGTGCTGGCTAGTTGGATGGGAGGACCTGATGTAGCGCCAGGTGCCAAGGTGCTGAATGATGCAGGCATACCCACCTATGCCTATCCGGATATGGTGCCTTTGCTGGTTGATTCTCTAGCTTCTTTTCCTTTCCGGATTCTATGTGTTTGCGGGGGAAGTGGGAGGGTTTGGAGTTCGGAAGTCGGATAGCCAAAAAACTTCTGATGGAATCAAGTTAGAAGACGAAAATAAATAATATGTTGATGATGATGTTGATGTTGTTGATGATGATGATGATGATGATGATGATGATGATGATGATGATGATGATGCTGATGCTGATGCTGATGCTGATGCTGATGATGGTGGTGGAGCAAGATCCGGAGTATCCAAGGCGTGTAGAACTTTCAACTACATGCACCAATACCAGACGAACCTTGATAGCAACTACGACCGCATTGACCTGAAAGTAGATCTGGAAGCCGTACAGGTGGGGTAAACCTGTGGTTTTCAAACTTTGGGTAGATGTTGGGACATGATCCACAACAAATATTATCAGATGTCCATACATGTACAGATGCAGAAAATACAGTTGTTTTTTCGACAAGTTGGATCAGATGAGGTCGTGAATTTGAAATTCAAGAGTTCTCCTTCCAAGTTTAGGGCCTTTTCGATCCCACATTCTAAGTGCTTTGAATGAAGATCTGAAAACCCAAATTGATGCAAAATGGGGTATGGTACTGAAGTACTAAATTTCAGAAATCTCCAACAGGACCAGATGTTCTCTCCGGCCCGAAAAAAAACCCTGAGCTTCACAGCTTTTCCGTGAGGCTGGAAAGGTTGAAGCTCAAAAGCTGATTGCGAAAGTGCGACAAAGTGGAAGATCTTTATTGACAGAGGCTGAAAGCAAGCTGTTGTTGAAGGCACCCCGGAGATGAAAGATGGCTTATTGCAACTAGAAGGCTTGAGGTGAGAGGTTGGGTCATGGGCTTGAAGCAGCAGGCAAGTGCGAAAATTGCAGGATTGGGTCCTGGCGTCGTTCCACTTCATTTTTCATGGTTTTATCGAGGCCTATGGCATTCCAGTGACACCATGTGAACTGGCAAACTCACCTCAAGAAGCAGCTTCTGCTGCAGAGAAGATGGGTTGCCCAACCAAAGCGGTAGTGGTGGGTGGGGAATGGTTTGGGTGTGTGACTTCTGTTAGACAGCTCCTTTAGGGTGAAGCTTATTGATTGGATCAAGCCTGACCAGTAAATGTAGTTTTGAATGCTGGACGGCTCTTCCCAACTTTTTCCTTGGCCTGACAGATCTTGCCGATGAGGCTTTCCGGTTGTCATCAAGCTGAACTCCACTACCATCACTCACAAGGCTGGCATAGATGCTTCTCTATTGGGCAGTAATGAGAGCTGCTTTTCACTAGCTTTGGTACTAGGGAGATTACCCCTGTGACAATACATGCCCCCACGTGTCATGCTTCACCGCCAGACCGATGTGGGTGGCGTGGTGCTGAATCTACACACCAGCTATGCAGTGGAGAAAGCTTATACTGAGATGAAGGAGAGTGTCTCACGGTTGGCTTCACCAGACGGCTTTGAGGGCGTGACAGTGCAACCGATGATCTCTTTAAAGGGCTATGAGATCATTCTGGGCTTCTTGGGCAGCTACAGACGGGAAGCTAAATGATGGGCCTTGTTGTTTTTGGAGTGTTTTGTGGCAACTGGTAACAATGGACGTTTGAGCTTGAGTTGCATATATGATTGTGTTTCCACATTTTTATGATTACTGAATATATGTACAGACATGCATTTTTATATGTATAAGTATAGAGCATATGCACACATATATACACAGGTAGCAACTATATATACACACGCAGGCATATTTACATATCTTTTTGGATATTTGTGTTCTGTTCACTTACACCCAACTTACGGATGAAATGTATCTGCCCCTACGGCCCTACGGAGTGCACAAAGACACAAAAAAACTCAATCAGCCTCAAGTGTCAGGAATCTTGAAGAAACCCATCCTCTCAAAAGGCAACCCTCCTGTAGAGATGCCAAACACCAAGAAACTCTTATGTGTTCAGGTTCATCGTTGGATCCTCAACTGGGCCCTGTGCTGCTTTTTGGAACCGGTGGAGCCTTGGTAGAGGCCCAACGTTGGGCGATGTGCAGATGAAGCTTCTGGACATGTAACGAGGTAACATTCACCAACATATTCGATTTACGCAGACATAGGCTATGAATACACAGGATTATGAAGCCTGGTCTCAGCAGTACTGTTTCTTTTTGCATGTTTTTGCATCGAGCAGTGTCAGCCACTTGACTTTTAAACTTGTGTGATGTTATTTTAGGTCGTACCGTCAGACAATGCAATGTTAAAAAAAAGTCAATGAAACAACACTGTAGTACATGGGCTTTTTTCCCTAGCGACTCCTACAGCATCGAGAGTTGTCTAGTGCCTTTTATTGGGTCAAAAATCTTCGCTGCAGCGCAGGTCTTTCAGGATTCCGCTGTTGCATTGCCACCGTTGAATCCTAACCTGGCCCGAAAGATGTTGCAGGAGGGGCCCGGGTTGGTTAGGATGCAGCGGTTTGGTTGGGGTGCAGGTGTCAACGGATATAGCCCGTGGTTGAAATGAAAAGGTATGGAAAAATTGGGAAGTAATGAGGTACATTACCTGAACCCTCAGACAGTTTATATATTTTTGCATGTGTTTTTCCTTCGAAGCCATGGATTCTTTTTTACACTTAACCTTCGAGGAAACCAAACTCTACAAGGCTCTGTTGGGCGTGCGTGGGATGGGAAGCGTAGATATGGATCAATTGATTCAGATCATGGTGCGCTTTTCTGTGCTCATCTTGGATTTGCCTGAGATCAAGGACCTCGAGAAGTCTGATGATGGTGGTCATGGTGTCAGGGTGTCGTGGTAAAGGTGGGTACAAGTTTACTTTGAAAGAAACCTCCGAAGGTTTTTCCAATCTTTGTTTAATTAGTTGAGACGATTTTCTGATTTAACTTGGGGGTCACCAGAGACCATCTCAGCCACTGGGATTGTTGGAGAGGAATGCGACATCAACCCCTTGATCGCCTCGGAAGAATCCATTTTGGCCTTAGACGCCCGTGTGTTGCTCTACGACGTTGCTATCGATGACATGGATTTGCCACAGCCTTCCATTCGGCCGTATCCTCATCAGCCGCTCGGTTCCTGTATTTTCACCCAGGCTTTTGGGGATGTTTCAGGATGTTTCAGGATGTTCCAGTTGGGTTTTTCAACCTTTTTTTTTCGATGTAAAGGCAGTTTGGGAATCCAAATGAATTTAGACTAGGCCTACTGCGATGCTTCCGATTTAGGATGCGGATCTTCAATGGGTGACCTGGGAGTAGAAGAGGTATCAGACCATTGAATTTGAAGCTCCAAAATGAGTTCCGAGGTATGTGTCCAGCTACGATTTGGATGATGGATCAAAGGTGAAGCTGAGACCCATCTTGCCCGAGGATGAAGGTAGGAAACCTGGGTGTTTTTTTAAAAACAATTTTCTTTAAATGCATGGGTGTCTATTATTTGGTGGGGGCAAAAATCTGTTAATGGCATGTTGCAAGAACTACTGTATGAATGAAAAATCCAACGTCCAGCATGAACCTCACTCATCTTGGGAGGTTTTTACACTGCTCGATTTAAAATAGTAGTTTCCAGACCTGGTAGGCCCTATGGTTTGATGGAAAAAATGAGAAACCATCATAGCGTCCTTGAATTTTTCAATGTGATTCATGTAGGTGAAGTTTCTTATTCCTTTTGCCTGCATGCAAAAGCATCACGCCCACCACAGATTTTTACAGCTAGGTGTTGCATGTTGACTTCATTTCTGGCTTTTACCCAGGTCTCATGCGTCATTTCTATGCCCGAGCCAGTTGGCCTGAGGGTTGTGATCCCACATCGATGCCCAATGATGAAGAGAATCTCACCTGTTCGTTGGATCGCCAGCATTTGATCCGTACTTGCTTTGTAGACTTTGATCGTTCCATTGTGTTGGTGGCTGAAGTGTTGGATGAGGGGGAGAAGTCCATTGTGGGTGCTGGACGGATCAGTAGGGAAGAGATGTCTGATGACTTTACCTTCTCCTTGCAAGTGTTGCTTGGTTCAGCTTGATGCCTATTCCTTCATTTTTGCTTTCCGTTGCTACAGTGGGAAATATTCTTTTCTACCAAAAAAGCACCGGCGGCCTATGTTAGTTTCATTCAGCGAGCGAGGTTGCCCGATTGCCGCAAGAAAGGACTTTTGCAGCTCAAACATTTTCACCAGAACTTTCTTTGCTGCAGCCAGACTTGGTGCAAAAAACATGTATCCCATTTCGCAGAGTGCAACCCCCCCGCTTGAATCTTTAAGATATAGAGAGCCACCAAGCCATCCTTGCCCCAAATGGCGCAGCTCCGATGCCAGGACTGGGGTCCAAGATTATGAAACGGCTCATCGAGTTGTCTACCATGGAGGGTGCTGCATGTATCAAGGCTGATGTGTTCAGCGAGAACAAGAGGGCCTTGCGCTTTCTGGAGGCTGAATTGGGCTTCGGGTTGGGCTTGGGGATGGTTCCTTGAAGTCTGTTTACGCCAGGGACATGGTTTCAAGTTGGGTGTCCCTATGGCATCTGGGCGCTTGGTGCCGGCGAAGTACCAAATTGTGGTGCCTTGGATACGCCAAACCAGGAGGTGAAACATTTCCATCATAGGAGACGGTTAAACTGTTAACCTCGAATTCATGGCCCCATGGCCTTGTCGTTTTTGGTTGCTTCACCCTCTTGTTAGTTCTCCAACCCCTAGATTGGTTGGTGTGGACTAGATCCAGCCAAAGGGATCAAGATGGACAGCATGGGCTTTTCAAAACGATGTTTATTTCCAAAACGCTTTTGATACACGCCTCTAACAAAACTGGCTGCTACTTCTCTCAAGGTGTTCGAGACACAAAAATTCTTGCACTGGACTAGTGAAACCAGCATCATTTTACTCAAGCCAGTGTCCCTTGCCACGTCAAACGACCAGAAGGCACTCTGCACACACTCAAAATAGAAACCTGAAGGCTGAAAGTATCGAACATCCATAAAAACAGAAGTTGCGAAACTGCTAAGGCTGTTAAATTGAGATATAATATACCCTCTAGTAACCTAACAAAGCAATGGAATATCCCCGTTTTCAATAGGAAAAATCATCTTCAATCCGGGTCCCATTTTCCAGCCAGCTACAGCTATGTTAGTTTACCAAGGAAGCCTCGCACCACCGGAGCCGCAGCCGGACGGGCTCGAAGGCCTTGGCAGGTGATCGAAAACCGACGTTGCTGCATCAATGATGCGAGAAAAAGCTGGATGTCGTCATTTGAGTCTCAGATGGGATGGGTTTTGATATGTTTGATAGTTGATGGTTGATTTTTTGGTAGATTTTGACATTGCGGAATATAAAAAAAGTTTCTCTCAAGTGCTTCAAGATGTTGCATTTTGAGGTCTTGTTCGGACAGCTCCCATGTTTCAAACAACAAAGTGTGGAACTTCCGACGCTGGAGGGAAAAACCCTCAGCAAAAGTGTCCCCTCAGCGTACTCAATAGTGGCCCCAACGCTGGCCCATATTGAGAAGGCTGGGGCAATTGTTTGGATCAGGAAAGCTGATCATGAAATTGCACATGTGATATGAGTCATTTGCGAAGGCAGCAGAAGTTGGAGAAACCAACGTACTTGTAGACTCACCAGTGTCTCGCAAAGACAGGGCAAAGACTAGGGGAAGTTTTTTTTTGTGAGAGCATTGCCAGGTGTGCACTTATCGAGCAAATGAGTCATTGAGAGGATTACCAGAGCCTGAGGCAACAGAATGGAGAATTTTGGCCAACATTTCCCAAGCTGTTATGAAGTTTCTCTCACTCTGGCTCTGGAAAACCCAACATCAATATCAGCCTCCCAAGGCCCCAAAGATGACCTTTGAAAGCCATAAAAAGTGAGAAAAAGTTGCAGGACTTAGACATTCTTCTGGTATCCGACTAGTCGTGGTGAGAATAGATGGGGCGAGGTAATTGCCCAAGCTATTTTGGAAGGTTGAATGAAGCGAGGTAAATCATGGCTGATATTTGAAAGCTGTTTACAAAAACTTGCAGCTGAAGAGAAGCCAAACTCATCCACAGAATGTTCAGAGCCAAAAATCCCATGCGATTTTCTTCCATGATTGGAAGTCAATCTTTCGGTAACCTTTCAGTCAGCAAAAAGGTAGCCATATCATCCATATCACATTCCCTTTGTGCATCACCTGGGAGAACACGAATTTGAAGCCATGGTGAAGAAGAGGAAAGTTGATGACGAGGCTCCATACCAAAAAACCAATCGTACACCCTAAAATCAGCCCTGATTTTCTTGTGGAAAAACGGAGGAGGACGTCAACCTTCCTACATGCGGGATTCTTGCACATCCATATATGGTATAAAGATACATGATATATCTATGCATGATAAAATGCCTTTCATCATCAAACCAGACGAATCTGATTGTATTTCATCATCATGTCATCTGTGCCGTGCCACAAGAGACAGGATGCCGCTGAAGCCCCAGTCTCAAAAGGCTCCGCCGTTGTTGAGATAGCGACACATTTCGTGGGGATCGGAGGGAGGTAGAGTTCTTGGTGTTTCGTTTTTGTTTTGGGGGTGGAAGGTTTTTTGTTCTCAATTTTTTCAAAGGGACTAGTAACTAGTTGAAGGGCAACATCTTTGCATTTATATTGGCTTTGACAGCTGGGCAAGATGTCTATTTCAACTCTAACTACAATTCATGCTCAAAAAGAGGTTGTGATAAAAGGCATGGGTTTTTAGACAACCTTTTTTTTGGAAGTTTCCGGTGTTATAGGTTCTTTGGTGGTTCCAGCCTTAAAGCTGTTCCATCTATTTCTATCGCCTCCCGGCTGCTATGAACAGCTGAACAGCCTCCAGAGGTGCTGTGAACACATCCAAACCTTCAGCATTGAAGATGATGAGGCCGCAGATCGTTTGGTAGTCGAAACGCGTAGCCGGGTAGCAACCTCAAAGTGTATGGCTTCGGTATGGCCCCTGCTTGTTTCAGTAGGGGCAAGTTTGCAGGGGCACCCACTATTATGTTCTGACTTTGCAAGGAATGGCCATTGAGAGACCACAAGTTCATCTTGTGTTTACACATGTGAACTTGTAGCTTGGTAGTTGATTTCCTTCTCACATTTCACCATCAGAGCCTCTACCCGGTGCTACTCGCTCCCTGCCAAACTAGCATAGCAGTCTAGAAAAACATGACATCATCATCCATGGTATGGACGTTTTCGCCTCTTCTTCGGTGTTCTCCTAGTAATGCCAAGAATCCAAAAACTCAACCACCAACACCTACTGTTCGCAAGAATCCATCACAGAAATGCCGTTTAGTTTTTGGCTTTCGAGGCCGAAAAAGTCGGGACGTCACAACACCATCTCGGTGGCCTTGCCCGCCAGCATCGTGGAGAATGCGCAGGGTGGCGAGTTGAAAGCCTTATTGGTGGGTCAAATGGCCAGAGCTTTGACTATCTATGGCGTTGATGAGGCTTGGAAAAGCCAAAAGATGGCTGTAAGGGTGTTCTATTTTTTAAACGGTGGTGGTTGATGTTTTTTTATTTTATTTTTTGGAGAACTGGGGAACTATGTTGTTTTGTGTTTGGAGGGTCCTTGGGATTGCGATTGTGGTCCGGCGTTTTTGGATGTTTCTTGTTAGGTTGTCACGAATTCACTAACGCAACAGGCCCTTGCCTTACGAGTAGCAAAAAAACGATTAGGTCCAGGGCCAGGGTTTTGACCATTCCGAACCCCCAAGAAAAAAGCGCAAAGGCAGGCCTTGGACTGGAGTTTCTGAAAGTAACACCAGGAACCGATTTTGAGGTTTCGAAGTCTCCTGGTGTGCTATTTGAGGTGATCGTCTTCGAAGATCGTTCAGATGCCCCCCGCAGCGACGAGGAGACTCGGGAGAGGATGTCGTGTGTTCACGGCTTCAACGGCAAACGACTAAAACTTGGTTGAAAGAACAAACTCTTCAGCTTGGATTAATTCTTGTTCAACTTCTTTTGGGAAGTCGGACTATTTACGAGTTTTGTATTCTCACACTGAGGCCAGTGCAAATGGAATTGCAACCATTATATCCTCATGAGCTCAAGCAAGGCTGTGATAACGAGATGTGATGACACTTTTTCAGTTTCCATGCGTTAACTTCAGTGTTGTGCCTGAGCCCTTGGTTTTATCATGCAAATCTGACTGATTATTCAAAGATCATTTGGTGGTTCCAGTCTACATCAGAGTGAGGTGACCAAAGGACTCAGCAAAACCCGCAGAGGACGGTATCTCCAATGGCATGGCCTTTTTTGCAAGGAACTTGCAGTACTTGGAAACCCCGCAGTACCTTCGGAAGCAGCTGGTGCCCGTGCACAAGGCCCCACCCTTGGTAGCTTGTGGATTTGTGGATGAGAAATATGAGAAATAGGTCTCGCTGATTGAAATGAAGGGAAACAGATCCAGAGTTGAGGGGTTGATATTTGACAAAGGAGGGCTTTGAATACATCTTTGAAGTGACTTTATCATGTCCTCCACCTGAAAATTTTTGAGTCAAAAACTACCAACCCAAATTTGCTCACCTTTTTCCAAGCCATGCCATTGCTGATGCCTGAGGATTTGAAATGGGTGGGTCTATTGGCTCCCTTGGATGCACCACATCACCTGCGCAAGAACGAGCATTTGCCATACCGGGAAGGTGCTGTATGGGAACTTTTCTCTCCAGGGATTCCTGTCTTTGGGTCAGTGGCCTTTCAAGTTGCTTACTTACGTAATCTACTTCAAGTGTAGTGAGTGTTTGGCTGGGTGCACTAAGGTGTCAGCATGTCCACCCTTCCAATGCCTATGCACTCCACACTCTGGTTTGCAATGAACTGTAGAGTCTATAGAGTAGACTGTAGACTAGTGATATGCATTCAAAAAGAGTTTTGAACTAGTTGAATCCTTGACTTGTCAGTATTTACACTTCAGGGCTTCTGGTCCTCCCCTACTTTCAATCGTCGGTGTTGAAGGAGTGGTTTTGCAGAAAGGGTGGCCGCCACCTACCGAGAACGAGAAAGGTGGGTAGGTGATGGGTGTTTGCTTTTAGGTCCTCTGAAGGCAGAAGCAGTAGCGTATGGATTTATCTCCGACTCGTGAAATTGTTCGGACTGTGAATGAAGTTCGTTAAGGTTTCGTTTTTTTTTGGCCATGGCAAAGCCACTGAAAGCATGGCGGACCTAAGCGAAAAGTTGTTTCATGTATTTTCCTACATGTTTTCCTCGGCAGGTTGTTGGGTAAACTGTGGCCTACCTGAGCCTGTGTGGCTACAAGGCGGAGATATCCCATGGGAAAGTTGTTTTGCTGGAAATGTGGATGCCATAAAGAGTTTCCATTACTAATCTATAAGCAGCCTTTGAAAAAAAGGGGTTTAACGGTTTAACGATTGAAGTTTCATGTTTGTTGACCCAATTGTCCTAACATGACCTTTCATGTTTGTGTTGGTTACAGGCAAAGACATCGCCAGTGACGTGCGTGTCACTGTGCGCTTGGAGGTGTGGTGGAAAACGGGGCTGTGGAAGGCCGTGGCCGTTGATTTGGCGGTTCGCCAGGATCCTCCAGAACCCGAGGTGGAGACCCAGACCCTTCGAGGCCGAGGCCGTGGACGTGGTTTGGGGCGTGGCCGTGGACGAAAGGAGGAGACGCAACGAGGCGACGGCCGGCTGGAGGATGAAGATGGATCTTTTCGTGCAAAACTCTCCGAAAGCTTCTCCTTTAAGATGCATTCTTTGTTCCTGGAAGTGGAAAACTATCCATTGTGCCACATAAACACACCTAGATGGTAGATGATCAAAGATTGCTCATGAGTCATACTGTTTTGTTTGAAGAGGGAAATGCATCAAAACTCATAAATGAGTAAAGTTGTACTTGTATTCGCGCTAGAATCCATTTTTTACACATCATTGTGCTCGAGGTGTGGCCGTGGAGCCTTCAGAACCCCGAACGAAGTGTGGCCTCTATTGGGGCTTTCAAACCAGGCGACGGGTTACATGATTTATTGGGCGTTGCGGCGCTGTTTTTGTCCTTCGATTCCGCACAGGCTGGCAAAAAGCCTGAAGGCAGTCTTTGAGGACCGTCGGCCCCATTGTGAACTGTGGACTGTCACCAAGTGCCATTATCACTCATCACCAAATGTTTTTTTCCCTCTCACTGCCAAGACATTTCCTGGGGATTATGTATGAGATTTGATATACAATATATTGACTTCTGAAGTGCGAGTAGTTGTTCCCACACCCTTTGGGCAGTGGCTCAAAAAAGCTCTTGCGCCCTTCAAGCGTGGCGCCATTTGCACCTTCCACATCGGGAAGGGTGAACGTACCAGAGGGCTGATGATTAGCTAGACATTCCCAACAACAGCTGAGCAGGATCTTTTAGGCTGAAGCTTGTTGCTTCGAAGATGGGATTGGACCTCCCAGGAGTGTCCCTTCGGCACCTACGACTTGACCATTGGCACTTCGGAACGTGGTGAGGTCTTGGGCATGGGACGCTTGCCCAAGTTCCAGTGCGGGCACCCAAGATATAATAAGATTATATAAGAAGTCATCTAACAGTAATTGGTCTGGAAATTGAAACTTTCCCTCCTTTCGTCATCGAAAATGCATCCATACATATCCATACATTCATAGTATGGTGAGATTCGATGGTAGTTACCAGTGTTTTTGGGGTGACCCGGCGGTATGCACCATGTGTTAGATGCACATTTGACGCTTATTCCACGAGGCATTTGTTGTTGGCCTTTGGAGGCCTCGGTGGTTTCGAAGAGGCCTGGGGAGGTCTTGGACATATGACCTCATCCGAGATATCCTCATCCGATACATATCGAAGCTTGATAGATCCCGTTCGTGCGGCCAAACTTGGAGCAGGTCATTGCTGATAAAAGCAGTGGCTACAGCACTGCTACAGACCCAGCATCCTTGTTCACTCGATATGTGAATGTGTGCCCTCGCCAGAAGTCCCGCACCATTCGCTGCTGGGCATGACAAACGAAGATGTCTTTATTTCAGAGATGGGGATCTATGGCTGGCAGTCACTTGTGTCAAAGAACAACGGCCATCAAAATAGGTTGTCAATGTGGCTTTTGATAACACCATTTATCATGAATCTTGAAACGTGGATGATATGAAAAAAATATCTGGATCAAATATTTTATGTCATGGGAACCAAAAATAGAACTTCAATGATACTTCTTCTCTCAAATCAGATTGAGGCACTGAAGAGGCTCTTTTCATCGCGCTGGCAACATTAAATCCACTACTACTGGATTGAAAGAAAAAATGTAAGGATTTTATATTGGATTAAAATGCGATCAGAATAAAATAAGATCTAGTCTATAAAGATAAAATAAGAAATGAAAAAAAAAATATAAAAATAATAAATATTATTTATGACATTATCCATATATATATATATATTATTTTTTTTCTAAAATATAATAAATATATGAAAATAACATCTATTTCAATATGGAAAAGATATACAAATTGGATAAATTGAAATAATAATTTTAGATTGTCCACGAAATTTCCGGAAATCTAGGACCAAAAAAAATTACGGCTCTCCTTAAAATTTCCGGAAATTTTGGACCAAAAACAAAGCCTATGATTCTCTCTGATTTTCATATCACTTGGTTTTCCATGTAGCGGGCCTGCACATGGCTGGTTCTTATTTTTGGTCCCAAATTTCCCGAGATTTTGGACCAAAAATTTGCCGCAGGGTTAGGACCTTAGGCTTGGAAGTGATTGGTCTCGGGCTCGATTCCCGCTTCTAGCGTGCCTTGGCGGCTGCCTGGCTATGACGCTGGCTGGCAATGGTTGGCTGGGTTTGTGGCTGGCTAGCTATGTCGTTGGCTTGGCTATGTGGCCGATTGGCTGTCTGGCTGGTTGGTTTTGTGAGTGACTGGCTGGCTATATGGTTGGCTGGTTGGCTTGCTATGTGGCTACTTATGTAGCTGACTGGCTATGTGGCTTGCTGGCTTTGCAGCTCGGTGGCCATGAGGCTGACTCGCTGGGCGGTTTGCGGCTGGCTAGCCAGGCTTTGCGGCTGACTAGCTATGTTATTGCTGGGTGGCTGGGTGGCTGGGTGGCTATGGCTGGGCGGCTATGTGGCTAGCTGTGCCGCTCTATGCCTATGTGGTTTGTTGTTTGACTCGCTGCCTAGCTCGGTTTCGATTGGCTGGCTTTAAAGCTGGATGCTGACTGGCTGGCTGGCTATTGTGGCTGGCTTGCCAGCTCGTTGCCTCCCTGGCTGGCTGGCGAGCGTTACTTATGTGGCTTTGCAGCCGGCTGATTTAATGATTAATTATAATTATATTATAAATATAATCGGCCTAGGTATTTGATTAGCTAGGATATTTATACGGTTGTTTGGCTATGTGGCTAGCTGGTAATTGGCTGGCTGATATGGCTGGCTAGCTCGGTGGCGGGCTGGTTTGGCTGGTTTTAGTATGGGGTCTGGCTGGCTTTGCGGCTGACTAACTATAATACTAATAATTTTATAATTAATTTGATATTTTATTACTGATTAGTTATGTAATTAACTGATTATTTTATTGGCTGGCTATTTCACCGACTGAATTATATATAATTAATTTTTAATATTAAAATTTATTAAAATATATTATAAATATTATTTTAATTAGATATTAATATTATAATATATAAAATAATTTATAATAAAATAATTTTTATTTATTGATAAATTTATAATAAAAAAAATAATATAATATATATTTATTTTTTAAATTTCTTTTAAATATATATAATAAAATTTAATTATTTAAATATATTTTTATTTTTTTAATATTATTAAAATTATTGATAATAATAATAAATATCTCTAATATATATATAGATAAATTATATATTAATATAAAAATATATAGATAGATTATATATTAATATAAAAATATATAGATAAATTATATATTAATATAAAAATATATATATTAAATTTAAATATCTTTAATTTATATCTATTTTATTTAGGTAAAAAAAAAAATATTATTTTTTAATAATTATCTATTATTTCTAAAATTTATTAACAAGATAAAATAAATAATTAAAAAAAAATAAAAAAAATAATTTTATTTTTATTTTATATATCCCAAAATAATAAAGATTATAATATGATTAAATAATATTTTAAAAAAATTATATATATAATTAGAAAAAATAACTCGCTCCAGAATGTACCTTATATGTATAGCTATGATCCATGGTATGAAGATGCATGTAATCTACCTAAGCTATGCGAGGGCATGGCACATGTAGGTGCGGTAATAGCTAGCAGCATCATTACACAGTACAGAGTGTTTTGGAATGGCTGGTCTGAAATCGCCAGACATGTAATCGACCATTGAATGAGTTGATTGCCTCTTTTGCCATGCTACGCACTTTGAAACGTTTGGCTCAAGAAAAAGCGCGTATCCAATTGAGACTGTTTGCTTTCACTGCAGTTGATCACTGGTATTCACTTGACTTGCTACTACTGTCAAGCTGTTATTGGTGGTATATTGGGTATATACTGTTCAAAACCGAAATCTTGTCAATTTTGCAATCATTGTCATCATCAAGAAGCAGAACCCCCCAAACATGACAAGCCAGTGGTGGTTGTGTGTTTGGCGGGGAGGCGCCCCGAACCCCTTCCAGCTTCAGATTATCAGTGCATTCCTCACTCAAGCAATTCCCCAGCATCGACAAGAAAAACAGGTAACAGACACAAAACACAGCCACAAGATGATGGGGACTTCGAATACTGGATAATGAAATATAAGATGATAAGGAATCAAACAGGCCATGCAAGAATCAAAGAAGATCCCAAAAGTTTGAAACAAAGAAATAAGGAAATTGATAACATACGTAGCATACGCAAGTGATCAATGAAGATCGAAATGCGATCGAAGCCGGGGAGAAGGCAAGGATCTTTGCAAAACAAAAGGCGCACTATTTCAGACATCAAGCAAGAACGTGACTGACAGAAACATGCAAGTAATGTCCAGAAATCGCAGAAAAAGAAGCACCTTCAAGGAAAAACGAGAAACAAGACAATTCAAAGAAACATGTAGAAACAAAAAGAAGACAAAGGCGGAAAAATCCTTATAATTTCAGGCCACTTATCAAATTGATAATTGATAGAGCATATTTCGATTTTTGAACTTTAGTATAGACCAGGGACCAAGCAGCTTGGTTTTAAAGAGCTGAACCATTGCCCTATTCAGATCAGGTCAGCCGACAATGACCCTGAGCGGCACCTTTGCTCGCATTGGACCCCCCGTGACCATATTGATACCATGTGCAGGCACCTATTCACCCAAGGGTTTCGCGCACAAAAGTGGATGTGTGAATCACAGCTCTAAGCGACGAAGGAGAAGAAACGAGAAATCAGATGATGAGTGACAAAGAGTGAGCTGTCTTACATTGTCTTACAGTCAGGTGCTGCCTGACGCTGCACCGGGTGCTTGGCAAAGCTGCATCGCCCATGTCATGCGCTGCCCTTGCGCACGCAGGGCATTTTCCCGTGCTCTTGGAGCCATGGCTGGGCAAAGAAGACTCTATCTCGATATAAGCAGCAGTATATATACATATTTTGTGCATATTCTTATTCTCTGTCTTTGCTCAACATCTATATATATATATATATATGATACATGTCATATATTGCAATATATTGCATATATGTATTTAAGTATTATATATACCTTTTTGTTGCTGCACAGGAATCCACCTTGAACCTGTGACGAGAATGTGGCAGGATTCCACAGGCAGTACAGATGTGACACGCACACGCCACCACGGTCTAGAGCGAAGCAGAACCGCTGTACAAAGTCTTAGGAAGTGTTTGAGAGAGCACCGTGCAGTCATTGCATCTTCGGGGTGACTTATATAAGTGTAGTTGAGGACAATTCCTTTGGTGCTTCAGGGCGGCTTCAATGCTCCAAGGCATCGGTCGACCTTCTCATCCGCTTCTGGTTTGATTATTTTCTTCCAGGGATCTCTTGAACACAGTATATACGTAGTATAGGACTTGGATTCAAAGATTGGACATCGGTCGGTTACCTGCGCCATGAAGCGAGGAGCAAGCTGAACTTGATTGTTGAAGTACAGTATCTTGGGGTTACAGTAGAGTACCATCTTACAGCATGTTATAGTCACGTTTTTTGCAACGCACCCTGGATCACCCTCGTCTCCAAATGTTACTGGTTGCTTGTTGCTGGTGATATCGATTTACAAGCAACGTCTCGACTGAGGGGTTGTTGAAATGTTGTTGAATTAAAACTGCGTGTCCAGATACTGGCAGATGTGCCATGCAGTGGGGATGGCACTGCTCGAAAGAACTCGCAGGCAAGACCGGGGAAATCTTAAATGCTGCACGAGCTTGGCTCCACACAAGGGTTGTGCAACGGTTTAGATCAACATGTGTTGAGGTGTGGCGCTCTTGGTCCCGGCGCGACGCCTTAGGCTTGCAGCGGCTGCAGCGACAGGCCGGACGGACACTTTGGACCAACCCAGTCGTCAAGTCAGACCAAAAGCCTCTGACCTGTTTGCAGATTCTCCTTCGCGCCCTGTATTTGTTGCCTCCGAATGGTGTGTTGGCAGCACCTGATTTCATCTAAGTTCCACAGATGCTAGAGTGCTATAGGTCCCTAGAGACTGAGCAAACACCTCTAGCGTGCAGAGAACGGAAGTACAGACTTGATGGCGAGAGAGACGGAGAGAGGCTGAAAAATGGAAAGAATGGGCAGCTTCTGCACTTTCCTTTAAGGTGTGCTGGTCTATTCCACTTGTTCGCTGAATCCTTTAGAGAATGAGGCGAGATCCATAACCCCTGCATACTCCTGCAATGATTTCCCAAGTGGCAGCTGAGCAGAGGCTGTTGTTCTGAGTGCTCTGCGAAAATGGCAGACCTCTTTACGGGCAGAAGGCCTGAACAGTTCTTCATAAAGTGCCAAATTATGACAAAGCCACGAAGAATGATTTCTCTTCGAACTGCCAGGCTCCAAACTTCCCGTTTCGCTGCTCGATGCCGTTGCGATTTGCTCAGTGCGTTGCGATTTGCTCAGTGCGCTGTATTTTTCTACATGTATTTATCACATTGTATTACTGTATTATATATACCTACACATAATATATGATGTCAGTGTGATTTATGTGCCCGGTAGAGCTAGCATAGAATTTCCCCGCAGCCTTTATTTTTGGTGCCAGGCCATCAGCAAGGAGAAGTGCGGCTTGCAACCGGTAGCCTGGCTTTGCATACCTCAACTGCGAACCCTGCCCCTAATGGCCACAACCACAGACAGGCAGTTTTCAAATGGATTTGCAGCAATTGCATGCGTTGAGAAAAAGGTGAAATCCTGCACAGATCGTGGATAGCATAGACTCGGAAAAGTGGAAAAGTAAGAAAAATGCTTGAAGTAGTAGTAGTCAGGACTGGTCTTTAGTTGGCCTGGTAGCTGCCATGTAAAAATATCAGCAGGTGAGGTAGGAGCAGATCGTTAAACCATTGCGTTACAAGGCACCAGGGCTGCGCAAATGGTGTGTGCCGTCTCCACAGCGCGGGGGTCCTCTTTTCCAAAGCTTTGCCGAGGTGGTTTGGGTCACTGCAAGAAGTCCTACTTCACAGCTAAGAGTTGAAGGGATTGTGCCTGTGGTCAGCCACAGCATTGCGTATTTCCAAAGGCATAGCCTCAACATGCCTCAATATGCCTCAATTCATATTATACCTCTCGACTCTCAATGATTTTTGCTCAGCTACTAAGCTATGGTTTGAAAGCATGCTTGCTAGGTTTGTATTCAAGCTAGATGATGCAGCTGGACCATGGCAAACTGTCTGGAATCTGTCTGCGGAGGTGCCCACAGAACTGCGAGATGCGGAGCGTCCTACAGCTGCATGTTTTGCTTTCCCCAAGAAGTAGATGGCCCATGAGGGCCCACGAAACTTTGCACTGATTTTTTTGGCCTCACATTCTCACCACACAGCTAACTAGACATCTGTAGCATTATGCAATATACAAGTGATATAAGGTGCAATCGTTTGGGGCTTTTTGATTCTTGTAGTTTGATGACTATTCTCTCTTTAAACATGATCTGACATCCCTGGTTGAGGATTTCCTTTGCAGTCTGAAATGTTTTCGGACGAAGACGACCCTCTGGTTCAGGACAAATGCATACAAATGCTGTTGTGGAATATGTACATGAATCATAAGCATAGAAGCACATAATATGAGAAACGTGTGCAGGTATGATATGTTGCAGTCGTTGCACATGATATACATCAATGTTAAGGTTTTGCTCGTTTCACAGGGCCTCTTTGGCTCAAGTCCCAACAGTTTCAACGAAGTGGACGAAGATGGCGTCCTCCATGGAGGACACACCTGACGAGAAGATGCCGCTTCTGGCAGAAGAAGGGAAGATAAAGGAAACGGAGGACACCAAAGCCAGTGGTGATGAGGCCGGTCACAAGTGATTGAACTTTGCGTGACTAGCAGCGTCTTGAAATGCGCAGAACCTGTGCATGCTTGATAAATATGCTTTTACTGTGCATGCCTTGCTCAGTCTCCATGATTTTCCCTAATGCTTTGGGAGCAAGCCGCGAAACTCCCGTGTTGTCAATTCATGTGAATTATGCATTGCTTGTTGTCGAGTTGCAGGATTCTCAGATAATAAAACTTAAGAGGATGAGCCAGCCAGGATTCAATGACCTACGATTCCCGGAACCTGCTCACGTTCAAAGTCTGGCAGAATTTGGCGGGCACCGTTTGGACCAAGTCATCCCTTTGGAAGATGATGGGAATTCTTCTCCTCATTGCCCTTTCCGTGGCAACATGTGTGGCAGCTTCTGGGCTTCAAAAGGCTTTAGTTGCCAGGTTTGGGGCATATCATTGCATGTCAGTGCACATCATTGCAAGATTTGCAAGAGTTTTGATGAATTGTGACGTGTTGATACTGTACATGTTGCGACTTGGCTGTACTTGGGTGTGGCTGAGGTATTGGTGAAGGATCCCGCCAAGCTCAATGTGGCCAGATTCCAGCGTATTAGCTCTTTCTTGGAGGTTGTTGTTGGTTTGCTTCTCGGTTTCTTCCTTTCAAGCTCTATGCAGAGGCTTGACATGTATGGAAAGGTATGGAAATGCAAGGAAATGGTGTGAAATGCCAGAAAGTCCAAATTTCAATCAGTCAACGAGATGTCAAAGAGAGCAAAGAACATGTCTCAAAGCAAGGTTTTAGATGTTTTAGATGTTTTGGTGTGTTGCAGGTGGTACAGCTGCACGAACGGCTTCCTGGAGCTTTTCGATGCCATCCGCAGCTTACACATGCAGCTGAACGCTATGGGAGTCGCAAAGGAACCTGCCTCAGTTCACGGTTGTAGCTATGAAATGTTGTGCTTCTTTAGCTGCCATGTCATATTGATTCATATTGTACATTCACATCCTCTCAAAGGTTTAAGACGTATTTGTGGAGAGTGCTGACAAATTTGCAAAATACGATTGGGCCCATTATAATTCCTGTGGCACCAAGTGCGCGGCATTCCGATGCCCAAATAGGACTTCCTGTACATGCTGAGGAGAAGGTCCAGCTTTGCTTGCGCTATTGTGTTATGCCACATGGGCTGCACGAAACAAGCGGTAAGAGTTTTATTTCGTATGGGTACAATCTTGGAAAAGGCCTGCCACATGAAACTGGAAGACTTGAGCTTCATGCTACCAGACATCAAGACACATCATTGCGATGCGAAACAGTGTCACACCATCAAAACTGCAAATGTGGCACTTTCACCAAACCAAGGTCGGCGCACTGCTTGAATCATGATTTGACATCCGCCCCGATGACAGAAGAGGAACGCTGTGAATACTTGGCACAATGTTGGAAGGATGTGACCGTGGAAGGGAACGCAGACACTTGAAGGCACAAGGCTATATTCCATTATATTTCGATCAATCATGATCAATCAATATCAATCATATCTCCCTTTATAGGCAAATTTGGGTTCGTCAAATGTTCTGGTGCTCAAGGCTTCTCGTTCAAGCTGGAAGTGCTTGTGCATTTTGTTTGTCATGCTTGGCCGATTCGAGCCCCACTTGTTGGACTTGCAAATTCTAAGGAGATAAAGTGGGAGGGCAAATCCAGCATCGCTCGACTCCGTCCAAATGAGACCGAAACATTGAAGCAGATCATGGACCCTGCTCAGACGCTGTGGGTTTGGATCACTTCTCTCCTGTCTCGTATGGCAGCTGATGGTGAGATTCCTGCTATTCCGACCCCCACCTATGGCCGAGTGATTGCCATGGCAGAGCAAGCATACACAGGCATCCGAGCAGTTCGAGCATCCATCCGTGTTCAACCACCCTATGTGCATGTGCAGATGATGGCAGCATTAGTGCTTGTTCCTTGACATCTCTTGCGTGGGAAGGTTGTGAGGAATCTGTTTGTTGCACCCGTGGCAGTTTCTATTTCGATGTCAGAGAATACTTTCCCTGGAATGTTTGTCCAAAATCTCTTTCCAATCTTGAGGTCAACAACATCATCAATGCCATCAGTATTGGCTTGGCGTCGGGTGTCACTTTGAATATGTGCCTTGCAAATGCTCATTTGGGCAGTTTCAGCAGTGCAGTGCATGCAGAGGATGTGTCTCACAGTCTCCAAGACTTGACAGTGAGTATGATCCTTTGCAGTGTGGGACCTTTCCTCTACCAGGCCTTGCTGGAGGTGGCCGTTTGCATTGCACAACCTTTTGCAAGTTCTGGCAAAGGGATTGCTCCTGGACGCATTCCAACTGAAAAGTTGCTGTTCCATTTGGAGAAGGATTTGCGCGACATCGAGTTCATGAGCTCCAATCTACCAGCCTGGGAGCAGGCATACTTCAAGCCCAAGAACTGAGGCAAGCAGATCTAAGGAGATGACAACTAGAGGGTCTGCATTGAGGAAAAAAGGGCCACCCTGTGCATGTTGCCGTTTATTTGTCACAATTTGCATTTTGCCGTTTGTCGCGCAGTGCTGCTGCTGCTGCCGAACAGTTCGTAGCTGCTGCATGCTGCTATTTGTCGCAGTTGCAGTGTTTTGCATGCTGCCATTGGCACGTGCACTGCACATGGTTAGTGGTGGTCGTTGATTCGTTTTTTCAGTCTTCCTTTGCTTCTTTTGATTGCTCTTTGCGTTGATAAGTTGGTGGTCGCTTTGCCAGGACTTGGTGCGCTGCGCACGCTTCTACCCTCAGACGTGCAACACCGGTGGCTTCTTTGTTGGGGCCCCAGTGCAATGTCAGAGGGCAGACCGGCACAAAATCCTGCCAAGCTTGAGAAGCAATTTGCGGAATATCATTGAATGATATTGAGGCACGAGACACGGGACATTTGGGCCTCAGGTTTGCATCATCCAGAAATCACCTGCTCCGATTCCAGGTGTGCTTACTGACTTACTGTATTTAAATTAGAGTATCATTACGAGGGTTTGAAAGTTTGCGAAGGCCAACCGATGACCTACCGTGGCGGTGAACAAATTGAGGGCCGCGGAGCGCATCCACTCCTGAGTGCCAGACCACAGGATTTGAGAGAGCATGGATCACCAAACACAAAGTTGTTGAACTTCAAAGACATGGTTGGAGCCCACTGCTGCAGTGGCAGTCATTCGTTACTGGCATGAGGTACCAGATTCCATCCAGTTGCTGCAGCAGACTCAAGTTGGAAAGAGTTGACAAGTTTCTTTAAGCTTGATTTGGCCTGGTGCCAGGACGCGCTCACCACAATTCATGCCAATGATAGAAGCAATCTTACGTTTCGTCACGTCACAACTGCTTTTTCATTATGCAGGACAAATTGGAGCGAGGACTGCTCTTCTGGCAAACGGTCAAAGGCAAATCTGACCCAGATCGTGTGACGCTGGCATCTCGTCCTCGTTGCATGACTGCTGAGCCACAATGAGAACACATGTGACATGCACTCTCACTATCCGAGTATACCTCAACCTGCTGTTCATGCCAGTTGCGGCTACAGGGACCAATGATGTGACGAGTCTGATGAGGTCTCAGAAGCAGTTGCCAAGATGTGGGCAGCAAAAGCCTGCGATGGCCGAAAGGCAGGGAGTTGCCAAAACGTGCCAATGCCGAGCGTACAGCTTCTGCATATCCACGCATAGCAAAGGGATGCAAAGGGCAAGGGCAACACCTGAAAGGCCAATTGGGCCAATTGGGCCAATTGTGTATGAGGATAAGGATATACAAGGATGTAAAAAGAGCATGTTGGCCGCAAACCTTCACATCGGCCTGGACTATATTGATTATGATTGATTATGATTATTTGGTACATAGGACATAGGTGTATATTGGTGTAGACATTCTATATCCATATGTATGTGTATGTATTTAAAAATATAATATATATGTATATATATATATATACAAATATATATATATATATATTATATATCTTGTTGACGTATGCAGCATGCATGTACTTGGTGGGCGGTGTCGGTGGGGCATCGATCTCGATCTTTGCAGCTCCAAGCTATCATGTTATTCTCGAATCCTGTACAATTCACCCTCATGCGCGACCCGAACGCGTGTCCATCATTTGCATAGATGTGGTCATGGTAAATCATACATCCAGTCTGCTGTAAATCTATTTGGACCGTTCCATTCCATAGTGGTTACATTATGTCACATTGCAGTGCCATCGAGTTTTCTACGAAGAGGTCAACTGATCAACCATGATGAAACATCTCGCCTCCACATCGTTTCTGGCCTAACTTAGAGAGTTCCAAACCATATGCTCAAACTGATCGGCCCTCCAGGTAGCCTGGGCCCGGCTTGGTGTTTTCCTGTTTGAGCAACTGCCAAAGGCCAGGGACAAAATGGGAACGATGTTGCATAAACTTGCATTTCTTTACATGCATTCATCACCTTCCACCTATCATTTGTAGACTGTAGACAGTGCCGTTTACTGATGCTCCAATGCGGTCGAGGGCTATCAGTCTCTTGTATCGCTAGCATTTGCAGGGCCTGCTGAACGGTGTGGCACCTTGCCGGTGGCGCGTCCATGTGGAGGTCCCCTTCATGGTTCTCTGAATTTGCCACTGCGATTTGGGGCATCCTAACGATGCACGGAACAGTATGGAACTCCATAATTATCCATTAATTGTCATTAGATTCTCCATTTTTCACACTTTCGCACTGTTTTGCACGGTGTTCCAGCACCTTTGCAGTAACAAATTCCCTTCGTAGCCATATGATAGCTTCTCAGTCGATGGCTTCCTTGTAATTAACTTGGAACATTGAAGAGATTAGATTTGAAGTATTTCCTTCGAAGATGATTCAAGGGTGCTACGATTTTGGCACCGATTTTCCAGAGTCGTCAAGTTCTTCTTCAGTTCGTCACTGAGTTGAGACGACTTTGAGACGGGAGATTCGTGAAGACATTGCACGCAGTTTCAGTTGAAGTCAATTAGAAAAACATCAAGAAACTTCTAGGGGTCCATTCTAATCCGTTCTATATATTCCACGAAGGATCCTGAGAGTCCCAGCGTTTGATTATCTCTGCCAAGGCCTGCTTTGATAGAACAAGTCCTCCGTTACGCACTGAAACACCGATACACTGAAAGCATTCCTGTAGCCAAAGAAGGTTTCTTTTTCAAAAGTGCATTTTGTTGATTTTTTAAACCTGAGCAGAAGATTGGGGGGTGGGGGGGGGGGCAGGGCGGCACATAAAAGCACACTGAAGGTAGCGAACATCGACAGACTACATTGACAGAAGGTGCTGGAGTGCCTGATCTGCTGATTCAAGGATTCAAGAGAACAGATCCATCGATAGCAGGAACGATGGCATGATCAAAATAACATATTTGCATAAATAAGAGGGATGAAAATTTATTGACTCAGGAATTTGTGTGTTGGCACTCTTGGCTCAGCTACTGTATAGCTCAAGTTCGAAGGCACACCACTTGCAAACGCAGTGGCAATCGGTGCTGGTGGTAGCGAAACCGAGCACCACCATGCAACTCAACTTGATTATTTTTGTCGACTTGACATGTTAATTGTTTGCTTCCTTTTTTTTCTATCTCTTTTGCGATTATGTTGACCTGTCAAAAGCGATCAAAGAGCCACAAACATTGATGCAGACACTTGCACAATTTCAGCGGCCAACGCTTCGTTTGATCGTAGATATTAAATTGAGGTTTGTGGTGGTGTCTTGGTTGGCGTGGGAAACTCTTGGTTTCCAGGAGTTGTGACTCCCAAACAGTTTCTTGGTTAGATTGAAGCAAATTGATGGTCAGCAATTGAAAGCATATCTGTTTTGCCCAATTGCCAGACCTAGGTTGAGAATCTTGGTGGACGATGATACTGCCGAGGCAAGTTGAACCGAGTCTAGTATAATCTAATGTCAAGGGCTTGTAGGTTTCAGAAGACTCCGATTCGAAAGTGGATTTGAAACTCTTTCCATTGACCGACTTGGATGCTGACCAACTTGGATTAACTTTGAACTTTGCAAACGATCGTATTTGATGCTTTGGGTCACTCCAGACCTGCAACATCTAGCAACACCACCTGAACTCATCAACTCATTTGAGAATCATCCTCTTTGCTATTTTTGCATGCAGAACAGGCTCTGTTGGAACAAATTCTGCCTCTACCCGCCGCTGCACTCCAGCCTACAAACTCTGCTATGCAACTGCCTATGTCGCCAGCTTGGTCTGTCCAGAGCTGCAAGTGATAGGACTGAAAGCCCGAGGGTGTACAATGATATACAATGATATATTATAGTTAAATACATTTGATTACGATAAATATTCACATATACAATCATATACATACATGGAGAAACAACAAAAGGCCATTTGACCGGCCATTTCCTTGTTTCTTCAGAAAATGTGCATTAGCTCAATGTGTGTTCTTGTGTTTTCACTTAAAGGTTGCAAATTGTAACACATCCGGTTGGTTCCTCACCGCAGTTTCTTGCGTCTCAAAGATTGGCATTTCTGAGACCTGCAGACCAAACACGGGGAGAGGAAACCTCAAGCACAAGCCAAGCTGCCAATGCACCATGCCGCATGGCATTCTAAAAAATTTCCCGCGAATCGAACAAATTGGTGGTCAAAAATGTCGATACACAACTCGGAACGATAATTCTGTTCTCACTCCATTAGACCAACCTCGATTTGTCTATCTCAAAGTTCCCGACCGCCCGGTGACATGTTGTGATATTTTGCGATGCTTTATGATATCTTTATGACAGTAGGCTCTATCCCACCTCATGTCCTTTGTGGCATTTGTGGCAGCCGTCACTCGACAAACACCTCTTGGCATGGAGTTGCTGATGTGAAATTGGATATCATGACGAGGGCCTCAGGACGGGTCGGTCATGCTCATGTGCCTCAGATCCAAGCCTTATCATGAAGCGACAGGCATCTGTCCATTGGCTATTTTCTGTCCATGAATCTTAGGTTGCCTCAAGCCTTCCAACCATGATGCAGTGGATGTAGGATTTCTTCCGCTCAAGGGCCTGTTTGGCTCAAGTCCCAACAGTTTCAACGAAGTGAACGAAGATGGCGTCCTCTATGGAGGACACATCCGACGAGAAGATGCCGCTTCTGTCAGAAGAAGGGAAGGTAAAGGAAACGGAGGACACCAAAGCCAGTGGTGATGAGGCCGGTCACAAGTGATTGAACTTTGCATGACTAGCAGCGTCATGAAATGCGCAGAACCTTTCCATGCTTGATATATGCTTTTATATGCTTTTACTGTGCATGCTTTGCTCAGTCTCCATGATTTTTCCCTGATGCTTTGGGAGCAAGCCGCGAAACTCCCGTGTTGTCAATTCATGTGAATTATGCATTGCTTGTTGTCGAGTTGCAGTATTCTCAGATAATAAAACTTAAGAGGATGAGCCAGCCAGGATTCAATGAGCTACGATTCCCGGAACCTGCTCACGTTCAAAGTCTGGCAGAATTTGGCGGGCACCGTTTGGACCAAGTCATCCCTTTGGAAGATGATGGGAATTCTTCTCCTCATTGCCCTTTCCGTGGCAACATGTGTGGCAGCTTCTGGGCTTCAAAAGGCTTTACTTGCCAGGTTTGGGGCATATCATTGCATGTCAGTGCACATCATTGCAAGATTTGCAAGAGTTTTGATGAATTGTGACGTGTTGATACATGTTGCGACTTGGCTATACTTGGGTGTGGCTGAGGTATTGGTGAAGGATCCCGCCAAGCTCAATGTGGCCAGATTCCAGCGTATTAGCTCTTTCTTGGAGGTTGTTGTTGGTTTGCTTCTCGGTTTCTTCCTTTCAAGCTCTATGCAGAGGCTTGACATGTATGGAAAGGTATGGAAATGCAAGGAAATGGTGTGAAATGCCAGAAAGTCCAAATTTCAATCAGTCAACGAGATGTCAAAGAGAGCAAGGAGCATGTCTCAAAGCAAGGTTTCAGATGTTTTGGTGTGTTTTGGTGTGTTGCAGGTGGTACAGCTGCACGAACGGCTTCCTGGAGCTTTTCGATGCCATCCGCGGCTTACACATGCAGCTGAACGCTATGGGAGTCGCAAAGGAACCTGCCTCCGGTTCTTTGATACACAATCATAATTAGTGTTGAATGGCTGGTGAAATGACACCGTACTCTAAACTATATGATAAATAGACTCACAATCATTCACATACTTAGATCTTCAATTCACACTTGCTCACAGCAGTGGCTTTTGGGTGGAAACCCACCTACTGTCTTATTGAAAACTGCTCACTTGTTAACACTTCTTACTTGAGCGGAATAGGGCTGAATTTCAGCTCTTTCCCCAGTATTTTCCGCCTTTTTCCTGGTGTTTGTATCTCACTTCAAGACTTTTTCTTACTTTCTTAATGTCTACAAGCTATCCATCATGTGGAGAAGAAACCGATCATTTTCCGCACTATTGAGATTACAATACAGCAGAAATGCCTCACATTAGCTTTTATCTTTGCTTATTTGAGGATGCAGATATATCTGGGTATATCATACATGATTCATGACTATTTGAATTATATATACGTACATATATGTGCAACACATGAAAAAACATATTATATCACAGAATACAGACATAGCTCGGATGAATGAACATGATGTAGCGACTACAGACGAGTGCATTTTCACATGACATACCACTTCATGTCGCAAGAACGGCTCTCCGGACATCAAATGTTGGCTCCTCATCCTTACAGGACAAGGTCGAACTATGCTTGCGCTATTGCGTGGTGCCACCCTGCAGCACAACAGTTGGTGTCATTCTTGTTGTGATTCAATATGATATAATATGATACTTTGCAAAAGCATCAACATCAGTGGGCAAGTTCCTCTGCTTTCTGTTCCCTTGTTGCCAAGGTCGGCGCACTGCTTGAATCATGATTTGACATCCGCCCCGATGACAGAAGAGGAACGCGATGAATACTTGGCACAATGTTGGAAGGATGTGACCGTGGAAGGGAACGCAGACACTTGAAGGCACAAGGCTATATTCCATTATATTTCGATCAATCATGATCAATCAATATCAATCATATCTCCCTTTATAGGCAAATTCGGGTTCGTCAAATGTTCTGGTGCTCAAGGCTTCTCGTTCAAGCTGGAAGTGCTTGTGCATTTTGTTTGTCATGCTTGGCCGATTCGAGCCCCACTTGTTGGACTTGCAAATTCTAAGGAGATAAAGTGGGAGGGCAAATCCAGCATCGCTCGACTCCGTCCAAATGAGACCGAAACATTGAAGCAGATCATGGACCCTGCTCAGACGCTGTGGGTTTGGATCACTTCTCTCCTGTCTCGTATGGCAGCTGATGGTGAGATTCCTGCTATTCCGACCCCCACCTATGGCCGAGTGATTGCCATGGCAGAGCAAGCATACACAGGCATCCGAGCAGTTCGAGCATCCATCCGTGTTCAACCACCCTATGTGCATGTGCAGATGATGGCAGCATTAGTGCTTGTTCCTTGACATCTCTTGCGCGGGAAGGTTGTGAAGAACGGGTTCGTTGCCCCAGTGGCAGTTTCTATGTATTATATTTCATTTAAATGTTAGATAATAATTTTCCTGGAATGTTTGTCCAAAATCTCTTTCCAATCTTGAGGTCAACAACATAATCAATGCCATCAGTATTGGCTTGGCGTCGGGTGTCACTTTGAATATGTGCCTTGCAAATGCCCATTTGGGCAGTTTCAGCAGTGCAGTGCACGCGGAGGATGTGTCTCACAGTCTCCAAGACTTGACGGTGAGTATGATCCTTTGCAGTGTGGGACCTTTCCTCTACCAGGCCTTGCTGGAGGTGGCCGTTTGCATTGCACAACCTTTTGCAAGTTCTGGCAAAGGGATTGCTCCTGGACGCATTCCAACTGAAAAGTTGCTGTTCCATTTGGAGAAGGATTTGCGCGACATCGAGTTCATGAGCTCCAATCTACCAGCCTGGGAGCAGGCATACTTCAAGCCCAAGAACTGAGGCAAGCAGATCTAAGGAGATGACAACTAGAGGGTCTGCATTGAGGAAAAAAGGGGTCACCCTGTGCATGTTGCCGTTTATTTGTCACAATTTGCATTTTGCCGTTTGTCGCGCGGTGCATATTTGAGTATTTCCTTGTGAGACTCTTGCGTTTGAAGGATCAGTCCCATCGCGTTCAACGTCAGAGCTCCGCGATTGTGAATTCCCAGAGCGGTTGCACAAATCTGAATTTTCGAGCGCCATGCCTTCCTGAAAGAAGCACTCATGAGCGCCTGCTTAAACAATCCTTGTTTCATTTTGTTTCGATCCGTGAAAACAGTGACATCATGTGACATCATCATTCTTGCAGTTTGATTTTGTTTTGCTCTTCACTCGCGCTCAAGCCGAGGGCCCAATGTTGTATCAAGTCTTGCTGCACAACCTCAGCTTCTTGTGGCTCGATTTTTTGCGAAGAAATAGAAGGGATCATGAGCCAGATTTCCCATGCTGAACGTTTAAGCCACTTCTATGTCTTGTTGATTGCTGCAAAGTGCCGGGCTCATGCAGAAATGACTTCGTCAGCATTCAAAAGCGACCTACAACGCGAAAAAAAACAAAACACGTAGAAGCCCTCCCCTTCAAAGGAGGGGATAACTCTTCGGCTGCTCAAGCTCGTCAAGTGCAGCCTGACATGACTACGCTGGGATCCCAGACCACGGCGAATCAGCCGAGCTGCTGGATTTTCTCTCTGTGGGAAGGTTTGAAGTTCGAAGAACCACGAAGTTGAAGAATGGACAAACGAATTCAAATCACATTAGGGACTGGAAGATGATGACGGACTAAAAGCAAATATCACCAATTCACCGACAACTGTTGCAAGTTTTGTCTAGAGCAGTTCAGGGATGACCTAATAAAGGACAAAAATGCAGATCCGTTTTGCGGTTTGAGTTGTGTAGCAGTATAGCATGTGTCGTTAAGAGTATCTTTATATTTGATGACGTTTCAGCTGAAGCCCGCTGCCAGGAGCCAGAGCAGATCAACATCAAAAACATCAAAATCCTCTCCACCTTCGCCTATGTCGCCCAGATCTGGACGGGGGCGTAATTCAGTCGCAGAGGTGCCATGACAGAAATTTGCAAAGTTATGGAGCAGTTTTTGACAACGTACGATGCGTGTTTGCCGTAATTCATTCGCAAAGAATGTAACATAATATGAGCATCGTCGTCAAATGGAGCAACGCTATAATATACTAAAATTGGTTTGTGCATAGCAGTGAGATCACAGCGCCAACTTAAATATACTTGTGAGTTGCAAAGTGTAATCTTGCCCAAACTCAGTTTTGCGATCAATACAATCAGCTATATACACAGCTTGAATACATATTCTAGCAATGCACACGCCGACTGAACTTGGACCGATTTATCACTTGGCGTTTGATAGCCGTAGGAACTTAAGTTGCGTTTAGAATTCCGAATGATCGATAACCCCTCAGCGGCGAGATTCGCCACCTGTGGAATAATGGCCTTGTTGTGGGAAAGGAACAAACTAGCATGACCTGTTCCATGCCAATCATGGCACTTGCTTATTTCTGCAATTCTCATCTCTACTCTTTTCCACTAACAAGCATATGGGTACGATTTTTTAAAGGCTATTTAACATTGCCGAAAGCACCTTCGTTTAATGCCCCGTTTAATACCCTATTAAACAGAGGGATTCCTTCCGTTTAATACCCCATCGTTTAATACCCCGTTTAATACCCTTTTACCCATTTAATTCAGAAATTTATTGTCCGTTTAATACCTATTAAACAGAGGGTCTCGTTTAATGCGTATTAAACAAAATGGGCCAGAGTCGCTCGTTTGGTACCTCAAAGAAATTTTACTATGATGAATTTCTTGGGTCTTGCTGCCGGGCTTTGCGATCGTTTCCGTGCTACCAGTCAGGTCACTTCCCGGATTTTCCAGTTTTTGTGCAACGCAAAGCCCTCCATTTCTGCCTCAGGTGGTGTCTGTTGCGATGGGGGGTTCTGAGGGAGGTTTCCGTCAAGGCACCTCAGCCAGCAAGAGCATTTCATGAATTGAGAAACAAGACAAAACACCAAGCCAATGACGTCTGTATAATTTCATCCTAGTTACTAGTACTGGTTGTGTAGGTTATGTAACGTAATTTAGGTAAGTTATGTGCGATCAGTGTGTTTTTTTAATTACATGTTTTTTCCACACAACCTAGACGAGTTCTTCCCGAATTCTGATTCTACAAGGTCATTGAAGACATAAAGACATGCGGACATCCAGAACTCATAGTCCCACATTGCCGATGGGGAGATCTCCTCGCCTCTGTTTTCACCAATGAATCAGAATATGTTGGGCAACCAAATGGTGGACTTGACAGGCCAGGAGTCAAAGTTTCAGCTAGAAATGATATGAAATGATAGTACGTGTGATAGGATGTGATAGGCAAGTGGATGATTTGAGAGAGATGAAGAGATTGTGTTGACAATTCGCTGTTGAACAATCTTGATGATATCTTGACATGTGTGGACTATTCCTCTTGACACTCATGTGACTCATATGACATAGTGCGATGGGCTGCGACGGGCATGGGTCCATGCACATGATGCCTTCCCGTCAAATTGCGTGTGATGGGGGTCGCGCAGGGAGATCTTGCGCAAGAGAATTCAGTTGGGCACCTATTGCAGAAAAAAGGGGCGGGAAGACTAGAGAGAGGACAGCGATAATATATCAGGGTGAAACGCATGTTTCCAATATGAACCCGGAAAATAAATGAAAATAATATGAATGCTGGATGCATCATGACCTGAACGTTGCCCATTTGTTTGCAAGGTAATGCCACTTTGTATTTGCTCAGGTTGGAGCTTAAGATGTTGAACATGTTACCGCGATTTATCCTCTTCGCAGTTTCTCAGCTGCAAGCAGTTGCAAGATTCGATACCACCCTCAAGGCTTTTGACTGAAACGAATTATAAGCAGCTGAGCGCCCAAGCACTTGTTACTTAAGTTCGCTATACTGACTCTCTACACTTGCGTCTTCATCCCTCAGGCCAGCTTCTTGTTGTTCGTCGCAGTCCAGCAGCAACTTGGCAAGTTTTGGGACTCCCAGTCATTCAACTCAAAGGAGCATGAATGAGCTGAACTTGGACAAGTTTCGATCGTCGGTTTGAATCCTTGGAACCTGGCGACCAAGGATACAGTATTCTCCCTCAACCTTTGCTGGCATCCACTTGCGACTAAGAGACCATTTTCAGGTGCAAGATGCAACTTGTCTGAAGCAATACGTTGCCAAGCAAGTTTCCATACCCCTTTTGATCATTTTGCCTCCAGTACCAATACATGATAATATGTGACCCTTCGATTCATCAACGGCTGAGCCTTGGAGAATTCTCTTTTTTCTGTGGGAGGGTAAATTGTGCAGCCGGTGCTATACTAAGCACGCCATGTGATCGTGCAAAATTGAAAAGCGCAGCGTTGGGTTCTTTCGCAAAGACTCCACCTTCACAGAAAGCCAGTGACAACACCCAGGTTTTTGGTATCCGTCAGATTCCAGAGCTGATGGCATACTTGGATTACTATGTTGTTGCAACCGCCACTTTGGATGGTCATATTTGCCCACAGACTCTGACTATTTTGTATCATGCACGCCCCGAGTTATTTTCCACAAGACTTCATTTACTTGCGTCTCCTGCATACAGAAGGCCGACGGTCATGAGGCATGAGGATTGAACGCCCTAGCATGCATGTTTCGTATTCAGGAACAACTGAATCCTTTGGATATCTATCACTGGTGTGCCGAAGAGGATGCTGTACCGCTTCCAGTCCAAACCTTGGCTTTACACCTGCAACATAGCAACACCTTTCCCCAAGCCATCACTGACAGCGCGGTGGAATTACAGAGCATGGGGTAATATGAAACCTGTGCCTTGTGAGCACCGTGAAAGGTCAACAGAATCCGATGCAATCGCGATCAAGGACGCAAGCAACAATGGCTAGCGGCTAGCGAACTGGAGAACTCTTTCTGATTTTCCAGTTCTGACTGGTATGATCCTGTGTATCAATGCTACTTGTATGTAGTGTATATATAATATGAGAGTGTAGATATACACACACATGGAGGAGATATTAGGGTGATTCACAGCTGAACCCAGGTCCCAGCGTGAAATTGAAAGCATTCAGTTTTGGTGTGTATATTTGGTGATTCGAGGCTGTCCCAATCGGACTGTTTGAATCAAAAGTTGCAACAGAGTTTCATTCCAGGATGTAATACAGGAGAGCTGCCAGACAAGGCCTTTATGGTTACTTGCCTTGAATTCAGATTCTTTGGACAGAAAGGATGCTGCCAATTCACAGGTGAAGATGCAGGCCCGGACCAGAAAAGCAAGTTTAGTTTAGGCTTAAAGGTCATTCTGACAAGTTCCAATACTTCAAAGTCTATGAGTCTATGACTATGCCATATTTATCATGTTCATATTTTCAAGACATCTTGAAAGAATTGGAAAGACTCGGCTTTCAAAGCATTTCAAAACCATTCGGATTGCTCAGTGATTCCTTCGGCCACTATGACACTCCAAGGATCATTATGCTGTCACCTCTCAACGACTCCAGGATGCTCAAAGTGCCTTGCTCTATCTCGTATTTCCAGCCCTGAGTTTCGCCATATTGTTTCGAATGCATCTAAGTGCAGATGCATTGGCATAAATGACATAATGCAAAGATGTTTTTAATTTTTTTGCGCTGGCTTCTAACAAAAGAACAAGACACGGGGAAGTCCTTTCGATGTTGGACCATGCTTGATTTGTTTTGATCCGCTTTGTGCATTGTGAATTTACATTGCGCACGGGTTGAGGCGACGCACTCTTCTATATGGTCCGCGATATCCGACAGGCGACCTCATCCCCTTCACGGCGGATGAAGGCTAGATCACGGCGGATGAAGGCCAGAGTGACTGGTAGAGTTGCACTACTGAAATTTACTGAATTCGCCGAAACTGCACTACGTGACACTAACCCGCTATGCAATTGGCAAGCGACATTCATAGTCATTCAGCAGGTCACCTTTCAGTCAAGACGTGACAGTGAATTGCCACGCGCTTTGGCAGGCAACTCATGTCAAGACGAAGTCAAATAGAACAGTTCGACTCCCACGAAAGAGTCCCCGAACTGCACGGAAGACCGAAAAGCGTGTTGCAGAGGAAAATGCATTCCAAAATTTGCCAGATGAGAATAGATGATATGTATATATATATATATATGTTTGCGATTCAATAGAGGACACGTTGCACATTCCTGATTTCCCGAAAGGCATGGTTCCCCCAAACACCGCTCTGGCCTAATCGTAGCACCAGTACTAGTACTACTGGGACTGGTACTAATAGAAATGCTAGTACTAGTGTTCTAGTTCCACTACTACCAAGAGCACTCATTTACTTTGCTAGTACTGCTAATTCTGTTCATGCCATTAGCTCGCACGGCAATGGAGGAGCATACCAGTACCAGAGAATGCTGACCCATATACACTGTACTAAGTTGTTTATTGGTCCTCCTTTTGGCAGTTGGATGACAAGAGTCTTTTGATGATTTTGATTTTGATGTTGATTGTTTTGCACACGTCGACAGTATCAAGTTACACAATATGACAATATACTAAGTGGTCGGATCGGTACAGAATCCCTGCGAATCACTGATTTTTTCATTCTGTTGGGGCAGAAGCATGAATAGATTGAATAGTGAATCGAAAAACATCGACTTTCTTCAAAGAGCCTAATTGCAAGGCAACAAGGCATCCATGCGGTTGGGCCTTTGAGGTGATATTGCAGTGACGTTGAGGAGCCCAAAGGTGGCACAACGAGATGCTGCCCTTTGGCAGAATAAGTTTTTTGTGGCTCAACTCCTCAATTGAATTAACAAGTCGGTTGGCTTCGCAACTCTGGTTCAGTGACATGGACTGTACAAGACATGAAGGAATTTCTCCATTTTGTTGAAGCAAGCAATGTGTGTGGGGAGTGTACAGAACTTGTCAGATAGACACTGAGCCGAGGCAATCAAGGCCCCGCCCGTTGCGTGGGTGGCTAACACTTCTGGCGTGGTTGGTTTTGCCGCTTTCCAGAATTTTAGAGGTCATGCCGGCAAGCGGGCAACTGTTTACCTATCTTGGAAGGTTAACATTCCTGCATGATCTACATGCCCCCCCCTTTCCATCATCTTCCCGTGCTCCCGGCTCATTTTTGCCATGGGCATGCCGTAGCCATCTTTTTTCCTTAGGCTCTCAACGGGGTGATGCTCGTGGGTGCTCACCATGAGAGAGGTAAGGAGATGCCCACAGCTTGGTAGCTTGGAATTAAAAGTAGAGACGGCTTAACATTCAGAAACCCTTGTCATTGACATTGGTATCATTGTATCGCTGATGATCACTGATTTCATTTTGCAACATTGGATTATTTACATTATCATTTGGATTCTAGATTATGTGGGCAGTAGTTTGCTCACAGGCGTTTGTGAAACTTTGGAAGGAGTGTCAGTAGCTTCGAGCTGTTTGCACAAACTTGAAACCTCCCATGTCCCATTCAAGTACTGTATCTAAGCAGCTCATTTCAAAGGTAGTTGATTTTGGTCTTGTGTGTTGCTGCACATTCGTTTCAAGACTTTTTCTCCGCCGGCCGGGTCAGAGTATTGATGCCTTCCGACTTTGTTTTGATGCATCCTGCGTCATCTACGTCTATGTTTTTGCGCCACAATTCCATGTTCATTGGCTGAAAGAAGCTGCCTCTCAAGCATGTCTTTTGCGGATTCAGGCATTTCGACAATTGCGGGGGTCATGTGGACGCCACAGGAGTGCTTCATTGTCCAGACTTGTGTATACCACAGTATAACTTGGATCTGAACATGACATGTATATATGATATATAACAGGACATGTTTCTAGCTTGTAGATGCTGGTAGAAAGAGCTGTGCCTCATTTGCCAAGCTTCAAGACAGGACACTATCACTATCATTTTCCTGCCTCTTGCTTTCTTGGTCATCAAGGCTGGAAACACAAAGTTTGTGTTTGTGCCTACACAATTCCAGCAGACAGAAGCGACACTTGAGTTTTCTAGAATTGCAGATACCCTCGTGCAGGTCATGTAGCACCGGGGCGTCCTGATTGGTGGGCACAAGCAGATCCAATTGCTTTTTGGCCGTCGCTGTCAAAGCCATCACCAGTTCTCGGCCATGCTTTGGTGAGGTCCCTAGTGACCATGAGACATCCAGCAGCTGAGCAGTTCTTGAAATTCCAACTGAAATGTTCCAAGCAGCATATGATAGTGACAGACATTTAGCTTTTGCTACCAGTGCACCGTGTACTGTATTCCGGAACTTTGTTGGTTTGCCAATCAGGATGGGATTCCCATTCGAGGGCCCTACGGGAACGACGGACGGCTCATAAATGCGAGTCAGCTGGATGAATGCAATGGACGCACCGTGACGAATGAGAACGGAGAGCAGGTGCCACGCAGGGTATTGTAGCAAAACCTTCCACACTTTGACATTCGACATCGCATACCTATTTTGCAAAGATACTCTAGACATTTCTAGACTCTAAATCTATAAACTGTAGATCTAGATTCTTTTTGAATTCTTTTTAGGAATGAGAAGCAAGTCAGGAGCTTCCAAAATTATTTTTTTTGTGCTTGTTACTGTTGCTGTTGGCACCTTTGAGGTTCCCTTCCAATGCCTGAACCGCCTTGGGGATCATTCTAATGCTTCTCCCAAACCTGGCCAGGAATACCACTATGTTTGGTCCGTATCCGACCCATTTCTGCCACGCTGCTTCAAGCTTCCACCATCGCAGCTGAAGTTGCACAATGCAACTGGTGCTTTGGCTGCAAATGCTCTGACAGGAAGCAGGGAGGCCCACAAAGATCGAGATTGTTGGGTTGCATGTACTGGAGGATTACTGGAGGTAATTTCTTGAGTCAAAATCTCAAAGCTCCAAGCGTTGCTTTCTCTGTGGCTTTAGCATGCTCAAGTTCAGATAGAAAATCGACGCGTCACACTGCTAGTGTAGTCCGAGGTGACTCTTGCCATCAAAGTGGTGAGAACCGCCAGCAGGTCTCATTGCCAAAAGGAAAGGAAGATTGGGTGCTGCGCTCACATGGTTGTCCAGACCATCCTTATTTTGGCGAACCCGTGAAAATGGGTGGTGCTGCTTGGTGGCAATGGACTTTGCATTCCTGCCAGTTTCAGCAAATCAGGTCCATGTCCAGGTGAGCGTAAGAAGTTTATGGATTTGATCAGATCAGTGAGTTTGGTTGAGTTTAGACTCGGTTTCCTGCGGGTTGTACTTCGCAGAATGCTTGGAGATGGACACTGTCTCGCCGTTAAGATTGTCTCTCTACCGCTTTGTCAGGTTGCAGCAGTGCTCGATCAAAGTGCAGCAATTCGTAAATTGGATGCCACTCTGCTGCAAATTTGCACATTGAATTGCAAATCAAACAAGTGATTCACAGACAAGTCACAGGGGCCTGAAGATGCAGTGTAGATGTTGGCAATTCACAAGTCACTTATAGTCACTTTATGTGTGGCTGGCAAGGCCGGGGTTTTAGGTTTTGCTGCGAGCAGCGACCATTTTTGAAGAACAAGACACAATCAGTCGAATTGAATCAAGTGTCACAATGTCAGTATTTCGTAATATTTCTAATATTTCGATAAAATTCAATTTTGTTTTTGCTGTCATAGTGTATGTGGTTTACTTTGATCCTGTTGTTGTGTAATTTTGCAAGAGCGTGCAGCTGTGTAAAGCAAATTTATCAGTCGAGAGAGCATTTTGTAATGCTCTGGAGCCAGCTCAGGCTTGCTCAGCTTGTTCAGGCAGGACATCGAACTGCGTTGAGCGTTTTCCCGGGATTCTTCCGGTTTTAAACCGGCTGCTGCGCCTGTCAGTGCCGACTTGGCAAGCATAAGGTCGCCAAACTGCCTGGTGATAATTTTCTGAGCCCTCTGCAAAACCCAAAGCCCAAAAACCCAATGCAAAATCAACAATTCCCTAATCCAAAATCCAAGCTGGGAATCCCAAAATGGGTTTAGATTTTCATTTTTTGGGCCATTTGGGGGCAAATTTGATACAATTTTTGTTGCAAGGTTTCCATGTACTAT
>DF242998.1:70317-83066 GCA_000507305.1 Breviolum minutum Mf 1.05b.01 | reverse complement strand
CAGTTCAATGTACATTGCACTTTCCCGTTTCCACCTTCCAGTCAGAAGATACCACAACTTGACACTTGACTGCAATGCGGCATCAGTCTGCTCTTTCCAAGTGAGATCCGGTTTGAAACGAACAACTTGATCAAAACGATGTTTGCTCCTAGCTTTCTTACTTGAGGCCTCCACATCATCTGAAGCGGCAACTGGACCTTGCAAGACTGACGGCCTTTGAAGTTCCTGTCCAAAAACGCTGAAGGAATCTGCAGGGTTTTGATCAGTAAAAATCTGTTGCCACACACCAGTCTCCCACAACTGTTTGGGTACAGCAACACGTTGACTCTGCAATGAGATACGAACTTGCTTGTCAATGTCAAAAGTGGCAGAAGATGGAAAATCAAGATCACTATTCAAAGGCAAAGTTTCATGAATGACTGAAGGGCTCAAGACGGAAGGATCCACACCAGGCTTCTCCGACTCCAGTTGCTCTTCCAATCCATCAGGCGTCAAGACGCCCGGGAGCTCATGTTCATCATGATTCTCAATGCCCAAGAAAGCACAAAAAGATTGTTCTAGCACCATCATCCATGCCAAAACCCCCAATGCCAAGAAGTCTTACCACTACCTCTTAACATAAATGGGGAAACCCACCCACCCACACCTTGAGTCATAATGCGTACGAGTACGGAATTCACAAGTGAACAACCAGTACCATCAGACAAGGTGACAACTAAAAAGTGACAAGGAAACAGTCGTCTAAAGAGTTTTGTTAAACAGCAAAATTCAAAACAACGCTTCGCGAAAATTTTGCTGCTCACGCTGCGTGTGCAAATAAATGTTAGTTTCTACAAGTAGGAACTCACAACGTATTTTCGAATTGCAAATAGCTAACAAACACCCTGGATTGCAAAACAGGTGACATACTTCCGTGGGGGTTGTGGTGCGGCGGGTTCAGAGGTGTTGTTTATTTAGCGTGAGATTATTTCAACATATATGGCAACATGATGGAAACCAAAAGGATCACACATTCTGACCGGAAACTAAAAGGATAACACATTCTCAGACTTACATAACCATCCAAACTTCCATCAGCGAACGGTCAAAAGAGATGTTGTATTTTAAAGAGCCACAAAAGACTGTCTCGTGTATCCAGAGGATCCTTGATGGAGACTGCTCTGCCTGTGTTTTACTTGCTGATTTATCTAAGACCTTTGAAAGAGTCAATCCGTACTGGATATTAGCCTTGCTGAGAATTCGAAAAGCGCCAGCTTGGCTGATTGCATACACCAAATTTGTGCTCTTTCATCGTCGAGTCACTCACAAAGTTCAAGGCAGGTTGTTGCCCAGTAGGACTCTGCGGCAGGGTGTCGACATGGGACGTTCATTTTCCGTGTACCTTTTCTGCCTTGCCATGGACCCTCTCTTCACTTACTTAAATCAGATACCCGAGGTGTTGGCAATGCAAGGATATGTTGATGATACCACTATTGCGGGTGACGGGCAGGATCTGGCCTGGATAGAGAACGTTGAAACATGCTACCAAGCTCTCCAAACCGCTGGCTTTGTGATAGATCCTCATGCCTGTTACTTTGCTGGGGTCGTCATTAACAATCGTGCTCTTTCCCGCAAGTACCTCAGCGCTTCAGTTGATGCCGCTTGGCCGGGACTCTTGCTGACTCAGCCTTTTCCCACGACGATGGCTGCTCTTTGGCAAACATGCAGAGGGGATATAGATAGGAAAGGAGCACCTACTGACACTCTACCAAATGTGCATGAGCTGCAGCAATACCACTGTTTGGTTGCTGTTTACACCTTTCAACAGATTAATGAGATTAATGAAGGTAGTCGCATGCACAAACTTGGTCTTTTGCAACCCTCGAATGTACGTGTAAAAGCAAGTCTCATATCTTTTGCAATGTGGAACTGAGGTCTTTGGCCCTGCGTCGAATCGAAGCTACTCGTTTTGGCATTCAGGCCATTAGGTCGCATGCACTGTCACTAGAGCTTGCCTTAGAAGGCAGGTTTCACTTACTTGAAGATGGCAGCTTTGATCGTGCCGTCTCTCGCATGAACCTAGAGGAGTTTAACCCTGTCCCTGCCCGTAAAATGTTTGACAGACTTAAGTCTTTCAGTAGATCCACTCTGTCTATTGTGACTCGTTGCACTGGGTATAACACTTTCATTCTGAGTGTCACGCCTTTCTCATTGTCGTATTTTGGACTCACGAGTAGGTTTTGGCAAGCAGCTTTCAAGTATATCCTCAAACGGAAGTGAATCGAAGCTGAGATTCTCTCTTACATTCTCAGGTATGTTGGTGTCACCACATTACTTGATCCTACTTTGTCGGCAGCTGTTGCTGCACTTGATCTGTATTTGAGAAGGCAATCCTCTGGAAGATTTGCATCACTTGGGGCAATGAAAGTAGATGCTTCAATAGTAGGCAACGTGCTGTTGTTCAGGATCTCATATGTGGCACCCATATGTCCATTTTGAAGAAATTTTTAGTGCACTGACGACGAAGGCTAACACACCCGCTCAAATAATCGCCCATCTCAAAAAGGTTGTCATCTTCGGTATCGTTCGAGAACCAAAAGCAGACTTGCCATCAAGATCGATAGGGAGGGTTGGAAAGGCGGTATTGACCATATCTGGGTTGATTTAGTTGCAGGTGCACCCAAAAGACAATGTAGAGAGATTGCCAGATACACGCTCTTGAGATGGGCTGTCAACCAAGATGATGACGTTTAGCTGAGCATGAGAGCACTAGACACCAACAAAAATGCGTGCATTGTGGCCTTCTGAACTCTGCCTTCTCCTTTGAGCACCAGTCTCCTCCAATATGTAAGAATTGCATTCAGGTTAAACAATTGACAGTATGGTCCACTGCACCGTGGAGTCGCTCTTTGCTTCAGGCATACACAAGTAATCATCCAGCTGACTAGGTTAAGGAGTGGCAACAGTCTTGACAGATTGCATCCACTTCCAAAGTAACTTGCAGGGCTTGTGGAGGCAGTGATAATACTATAGGGCATTGGACGCGGTGGTGCCCAGTCCCTCTAATAGTAAGAACCAGGGCACAGGTAACTGCATGTTTGACTCCCATTCTTGCTAACTGACTAATGTTATCAACTCAACAAGTCAGACGCAAGATCGAGAGCGCTTGCCGCTTTTCGGAGGCTGCTTCGGCAGGAAGGAGCTTTCTTACACCAAAAATGTTCTAACCTCAAAGATGCTCTCTGGTGGATCACTACTCTCCATGAAATGGTTGCCACGGATTCCCATATCGAACTGGAGGTTGAATTCTCCACTCGAACTTGGGCGATGGAGTGTTGTAGCCTCTCCGTCCATCAAGTCTTGCTTGAAAAAGTGCGTTCCTTGGACTATAGCACTTTACTACTCCCCTTGTTTGTTGTATGCTTGATGTCTATTAATCGGAATGAGCAAGTGGCAGTGGTTCCGCTGCAGTCTTCCATCTTGGCGGCCTTGAGGGAACTTGAACGCACAGGCACTAACATGGAAGGTAATGTCCAGTTGAAGCTCAAGAGGTGTTCCTGTGGAGAGTACTATATGTGCATAACGGCTTGCCGGGAGCTCATTAAAGGTGACGTACTTGTTCCGGTCACGGGTCGAGATCCACAGATAATTGTCCAATTTGACGGATCTGCTCATCGGGCAAGTCAAGTAGGCGGTGCAGGGGCTGCTCTATTGCAATATGATGGCAATGGCCTTGCCTTACTTGATTGGGATGCCAGAGTGTTACCAAAGTGTGCTGACAATATCGTTGCGGAAGCCAATGGAGCTGATCTTGCAATGCACTTGTATGAGAAGTATGTGCGTATGTGTCATGAGCAGAGCCTTATTCCCCTCCCATTAAGCAGAATACATGGGGACATCAAGCAGTTATTGCATCACCTTGACTTTCGCAGTCGCCTCCGACGAAACGATCTCATTCCACTCATTAACACTTTCCATCGTCGTCGAAGCCGGGCTGCTCCTAATGCTGTCACAGAGTATAGGCCTAGAGAAACAAACGTCATCTACTACCTCGCAGGCCAAGCAAGTGCATGGATCCGTGATAACCAGCATGACCCACGGTGTCCTGGTGAACCTTTTAGCTTACCTGTTGACCCGCCCTACGAGCTACTTTTGGAAGCAAACGCCGTAATTCTGGGTCCACATGTGGCTGGTAAAGTTATGCTGATCCTTCAGGAGACGCTTGGGTGTAATCAGTCACAGCTGGCTGCTTGCCTTCGGTGGAACAATGGAAGCCATGTGGCTGCTATTCGCAGCCTTGCCTTGGCCACGCGTAATGTTACTACATCGCTGACAGTAGAGTACCTTACGCCAGCCAATGATGCCAGTGGTAGGCTGTATGCCACCCAAATCTGTGCGCAGAAATTGCCACGTGAACTCAGGCTACTCATCTATGGTAGGACCCATAAAGAAGTTGACTTAACAGGTGCCCACTATGAACTTATCAGGGCTTTAACCGGATCGGCTTCCCTCCCTCCTACTCATCTTCTTAGAGACAGGCTGAAGGCTACTTGGGGAGGAGAGCAAGTTGCTGATTCTGAGCTGTTGAATGAGGTTAAGATGCTACCCATACGTATCATCAACAGTGGTGCTGCACGAGCTCTTAAGCATGTGACTAACCAAAGCCTTTGCTTTTGACCTCGACACGCCGAAGGTAGAAGCCCTTGCCAGAAATCGGCACTTTTTTGCTGCAGAAGCCATTGAGGCCATTTTTATGCAACTTTTTCTGTTGGAGGTTAGGAAGCGAACAGATATCCCTTCTATTATTTGGTTACATGACGGGTTATGGATTGGATGTGAAGTGGATGACCAGGTTTTGTATGCCGCTGAAAGACATGTCAGACACCTCCTCTTTCCCCACTCTGACCTCACTTCCAGCCTTTTCTTGATCACTAGTCTACATGATGCTTGGCAGGCTGTCGCCTCCACTTGCCCTCCCCCCCCTCACCCTCCGCTGTTTGCCAAAAACATACAAGGCACCGGACGAGGTTGGCCGAAGACGGAAGGTTACCCGGCAGTTTCCTGTTGCCAAATTCAGCCACAGACAAGCTTTTAAGCGAAAGTTGCCGGGTTACATTGACAGGATACACAAGCGGGCCCGCCTATGTAGGCGGTAAGACAGCACGTGCACCCATTTAGTTTTCAAGTTCGGTTGGATATGCTTTTCTACCTTTCTTGTCCTTTGCAAGTTGGGCTCTTTTGGATACCCCTCGTAACCTGTCTTCCCTAGTAGGAAATGCTGGCTTCCCATGTGACAGGAGGCACCCCATGAGTACCCTTATGATATGCCGCTGCGTTGCATTATCAAGGTCTTTTAGTGAACTTGCCCGGTGCCCCTGTATCGATTGTGATCGGAATTGATTCAGGCCGCAGGGTCAGGGCGCTTCAGCCCTTCCCCATCGATGTGGCCTACGGCCACTCTCGAGTTCTATTTGTACTCAACACCTTGCGATGCAATTGAACACTTTCCTGCAGGCATTCAATCGGCTTGGCCTGACACAGTGGGAAGGCATAGAGGAAGATATTGCATGGGGTCATGTGACAAGCCTGATGGGTCTAGCTAGGCCCAGCATTGAGGGACCGCTCTTCATTTACAGAGCACCAATCCAACTTGGAGGGCCGTCTCCCTCTCGTGTTCAGATCAGAGCTACGATTCACTCGAGTCCGGAGCCCATACTATCAGATATCGCATCTCGCTTTGAAGACCTTGGTGACCCAGTGCAGGTTGAGCCATGGCGCTTGATTCCAATAGATACGTCGAGGGGAATGTCAACAAATCGGGAGCTTCACCACCCATGTTACATGCTGGTAGATTTCCGTGCTTTTCGCTCATTTGGTCTCCGACCACACGGAGTCATGGAGGTGGTACTGGGACAGGAGGAATTTTCATTTCCCACTGTCCTGCCTGTAGCTGTGAACGTGGTGTCGCTTGGCGAGTTCCCGGCTCCCTGGTTACTTACAGGCCTCCCGGGTCTACAGTGGCAGGCCTGGATCAATGGCGACCTTGTGGGGCTGGCCCTGGTTGCATGCCAGGAGGGGTTCTTCCTGCAGGTTCAAGTGTGGTGTGGACCGACCCTAATGCAGAACATGGTGGTAGCGGCACCACTTCTCAACGGCACTCTCCATTTCGACATGGACGCAATTACTGACACGTCGCTCGTCAGGGTCACGATTTACATTCCTGGTGGCAACACCCTCACATCCTCACGGGCGCTTACAGTTACCTGCCGATTTAGTGACCTGAGAGGGGTGAGCTTTCGGGTAACCCCTGTCCATCCGGTGGTGACATGGCATGCACCGGTTCTTCCCTTGAACAAGGAAAAAATGATCTTGATCTATGAAGATGTGGTGCTGCAATTAGATGCAGTGGTGGTCCTTAGGTTACACCTCCCCCCATACTGTGGGGAAGGGGCCATCTATTGCCCTCGCAGACTCCGCAAACGAGATCTGATAGCTCAACTGGGAATACATATGTCCAGTGAAGGCACGGGCTGGGATTGTATGTGCTATGTCAACAGTGTCGAGCTCACGAATGGAGTGGATATGGCCGTTGAGGATGGAGATGTTATATGGTGCCTTCGTGCCTCTCCTGACATGGGGCATGAAATTGAGGTCTTATCGGTTTGTTCTCCCACTGAAGCTTCAGAAGAGGAGGTAGCCGGTTCTTTTTATGCCTAAGCAGGCGTAGTCGCCAGCACTCATCGGGTCTGGCGGCCACTTTGGATAAAACCAAGTCTTTTCGGTGTTGATGAGTAGCTAGAAGATGCTTAGTGTTTGAGTAGGAGATTTGATTTTCCTTCTTTTCACTCTTTTTCCTTTCTTGTTGGTCGCTTGCTTGTCTCATACCTGTTACACGTAGGTTACATGTACTGTTGGTCGGTGTTGGCTCCAATACTAGCCCGGCGACCATTTCCACAGCGTTGTGTCAGGGTGTCTCAGCCCTTTCGCTCTAGAGTCAGGGTGATTCAGCCCTTCCCTCCGTTATGCGTGCTCTATTTTGCTGGTATGCTTTGGCAGTAGGGGTGACGAAAGGCTCGCTCCATGACCATGATCCTTTGCATGCTGATGAGCCGCCCATAATGCGTGGGGATGCGCCTCCAGGCATGTTCACTCCGCGGTGGGCAGAGTTGCAACAGACCTATGGGATTGAACGTCCGCGGGGGGTAAGATGTGAAATCTTCATCCACAGGATGCCCCAGGACCATGGGATATTCCATATGCCAACTTGGGACAGACACGTCGTCACGCCTGACCTGTGGCCTGAAGAACTTATCGATGACATCACTGGATGGTTTGATGACCTAAGGGGCAGGTGGCCTGATGTGGAGTGGTGGGTTCAAAGGATCCATGGTTCATCGTCCTCTTCCAGGATGACCATTTTGCACCAAGTGAACTATGTCCTCATCACAAGGCGTGACTTTGAAGCTTATGCAAGGAATCCACATGGACTATACTGGAGCTTGGATTCCGTGACCCCCAATTACACACTGTGTTGCCTCGGCTGCTTAACTCGCACATTCTCCGTGCCTTTTTAGCGCCCCTATTGGAAGGCATACAAACTCGCCTTAACCTGCGGGCTTCCCTGAATGGCATAGCCCTGGATCACCGGCTGGTTGGAGTGGAGAGCGGCTATTACCTCAGTGTTAATTTTGAAGGAAGCCCTCACCTGGAGTCGCAAATTGAACACATGGCCATCTCACACACACAACAGTTGCACCGACACCCTACAATACTCACTGGAAGGTACCTCAATTCTTACGTACAGCAAAACCGTGGTACCACAGTGTATATCCCGGGAGGCAATAGGCTTATCTTCAGCAGGAAAATCAACCTTATTGGCACCTTTCATATTATCTGACAGTACCGGTCGCTGACCCCAGTTGGGAGATACGGCTGTTAATCCCGGTGGTGGAAGATGACATTACCCCTGTGGTTCTCTTTAAAGCTGTCCTCTCAACTTACGAAGGGCAGGGTGCAATCTATGTGTCGCCTTCCCTCAACAAGCAGGTTCTGCTCGCTGAAACGGGACTGGACATCGTTTGTGGACCTCAGGGCGAACTGTGTGCCTGCTACCACAATGGTTTCCAGCTCAGTTTAACTCAACTTGAGGTAGCTGACCTTGATTTCGTCAGCTGCTGGCTAGGGGAGGAAGACTCCGCTGGAGTTTCTGAAGGGAGGAATATGGCATGTGCCGGTAGGAATCAGCTGAGACTGGGTTCACGTGCATGGGCCCGTAGTTAGCTCCCAGTGACACGACAAGTGCCTACAATTTTGATTTTTAAAAGATGGAGTGAGTGGGTTGACTTGCGACGGCATGAATTTTCCTAGTGATTTCACCACCTGTGTATCTGTATTGAATTCTTGTTTGGTTCAAGTGTCAGGGCGTCCTAACCCTTTCCTTTGGCGAAAGCATCGACGGGGTGCCTCAGCCTCTCTCGATAAAGCAAGTGGTTCCTTTGTCATAAGTACGGGGTACCATCATGTCCTTTCCAAGCTATGATTTCGGATCTCTGCCGCCTGTTTCTACACGGGGTGCTGAGGACAGTGAACCCGCGCCTACCGTACCTGGCTCAGCCTCTCCTGAAGGAACATATCTTGCTCCTCCTCAGGAAGCTGTCTCTTCTTCGCCCATCGATGACTTATGGCATAGGGCACTCGAAAACTATGGACTACTACGGCCTACTGAGGTTACGGAAATCCATGTCTTCCGGGTGATCCTCCAGTCTTCCTGGGACAAGAATGCGTGTACTCGGACGGTTACCAGAACGGATCCTATGGGTGACTCTTTCCAAACGCTTGAGCGAATCATTGATGAGTGGCCGGACTTGGAACTGGAAGAGCAACACCAGTCCTGGAGGTTATTCCCTGTGAATCGTGCCTGTACGTGGTCCTCGGCCAACGAACTTTCCTCCCCTGCCTATGTGCTGACCCGCAAAGGAAATCCGTTCCATTTCCTACGCCCTCACGGGGTTTTAGATGTAGTCTGGGGACACCGACAGTGGACAACGGCCATTGCCCTCCCTAAGTGGATCAACAAGTATCATTGTCTTGGGATCTTTGCCCGGGTGTGCGGGCCTATGCTCACCCCGTCCTTTGCCTGCTGGTGTGACAACACTCGACTCCGTGAAGAGCTTGTCGAGGTTTCCATTGGGTCCTTCGTTCAAGTGCACATCAGGGCTACCTGCAGTGATCTGGTATAAGGATTGACCTTCAAGCCGCCTTACAACGTTCCATTCATACATTGCACCTCCCAGGTGCGCCACTCCAGGACGACCTGGTTAAAATGAAGGTATTCGTCCCGCATGGGGTTACATGCTTCTCTGGGGCAGCCTTTGATTGTACCTCCTCTTTCGAGAATTGGCAGATGGTGTTGAGGGAAGAAGGCCGCCGAATCTACCCTGGCAGAAACCCGGATACTATGATCTTCCACAGAGTTCACAAGGCCATTGAGGAAGTATGCCCGAGTTTTGAGCCTGCTGTCAAGCATTTCATTCTAGCGGACACAGAAGAACAGGAACACACGAGAACAGTCGTCTTCGCGATCTTCACATCTCGATTTGAGTTTTTTGGAGCCTGTCATTGGACCCCGACTACACGGGTGTGGGATATACTGGACTTGTGTGGAGGCGAGAGAGGTTGGGTCATTTATCACAACAATCAAAGGCTCCGACACCAGAGAGTGTCGGTTCACCAAGGAGACTTCTTTGCCTGTTATGAGCGAGGTGATTGCACCCCCATTCTCCAGGAGGATCACATGACTGCGGACAGTGCCCAAGGATGGGTGGCTAATTCCCCCTCGCCAATGCCTAGTGAAGCTGCTGAATCCGCTCCCGTGGTAACACGGTCAGTGCTTGTGCCCGCAATGATACCTCTCCTACTTTCGAAACCACTGGGGATCCGTTACTCCTCATTGGAAGACGGGGTGGTCGCCGCCTCCAAGATGATCGAGTTGTCTCTTTTGATTTGGATTCTTTTCAGTAAGCAGGTGCTGAGCACGCATTTACCTGCGCCACTCAAGACGGCAAAAAAGAATGTTTGCTGCTTCGTTCACCACCTCTAATCACAAGGGTGCGAGTGTCCCTGTTTGGCTGTGCTTTTTATTGACATAGTGTATCTACTTACCATGCATGCTGCGGGATACATGCACTCATTCTTTTTATTGCTGTTCTTTTCGTGTCTTACCTTGGCATGAAGCTTGTGTGGTTGACTCTGGTTCAAGCGCGGGGGCGGAAACCTGCCTCCTCTACTGATGGCCCTTCGTGATGACCAGTATATTAGCCTCTCTCCTACGGACTCTCCGGAGGATGCAGAAATGGATTCAGGTGCAGTGGCACATGGTCAAACTGCACAAGAGGAAGGTCAGCAAGTGGGAAAGGGCCTTACCCGATTGCCAGCTGAAACTCCGCGTACTCCGGGCCCTGAGGGGGTGAACTTTCAGCAGTTTTGTGATCAACTACGAACCAACCTTCCTGGTGACTCTCAAGGAAGAGGAAGCTTTGATACCAGGACCCGGTTTGTTGCTGGAGACCCGGGTGCGAGATTCGGCTCGGCTGCACCATTGGAGTATGAGGTCACTGGTGAGATCGGACGTCCCCACTGGGAGCTGGTCTTTGAACATGTCTTGCGGCAGTGTGGATATCTGACGGAATTTCACACTGTTTATAACCGAGATTTGGCAAACCATCAGCGTCAGGACTCCTCCTTGCCCCACTGGCCGCCAGCAGCAAGATGGTGGCACAGTCGCCTCAAGCTCATTGGTCCTCACAAGGAGAAAACGGAACTACTGCTCTTCCCCATGTCCGCATCTACGGGGCTGCATCATGTGCACCCCACTTGGGCTGGCACCTTTGTTCTGGCAGCCTTGGTGGCTGTGTTTCCTGGGATCAACTTCGTATTGCTGGACAGTGACTGCCTACCGGTTACTTTGTTTGAAGTTGAAGACCTGTGGACTGAGGCCTACTTGGCGCGTTTTCCAGCCCATTGTGAGAGTGGCATTCCTCAGGCACACCCTCTGTGAGGCTTCGCACGTTTCAGCAAAGACCCTCAGGTTGTCTACACACAATCTCGGGTTTGTAGTACTCGAATGGGTCAAGCGGCTCTGGTCGTCTCAGAACCACATGCCGAACTAAATGCAGGGCTCATTGTGATTTTTAGATCCTCTCACCCACCTCTATTTGACTGGAATGCCTGGTCACTCCGCCTCAGGAGTTCCCCAGGTTCAATCACAGAGGATGATTTCAAAGAAGAAGCCTCCAATTTGGCCTTTGCCTTTTGGGACAGAATAGGTGAGTTCTTAAAGCGATCACGCACTTGCAGTGAGCTCAGTCCTGATGAGAAGACGCTCTGGATACAATCAGGCTTGGCGCTGTCGCCTCTGATGGGCACGTGTTTGCAGTACTCCTTGGACTTTTGCCTAGCATGGGCTTTGATAGGTGAATGGACATCCAGGGTTCTCTTCCCAGTACCCAAAGGCCCCTGGCCCAGACATGGGCATGCGGGTGCCCTCCTTCAGAATTATCAATGCCGCTCACCTCGCATCGTGGCGTGGGCCCGTGCCGCCTTTGAACAAGGAGCCCTCCCTTCATTGCTGATGATGCCTGGCATTGCACCAGTCTTCAGTCTCCCAGGGGATCGTATGTTTCAGGCCACAGAGATCACTGAAGGCCGGCAGAGACCAGCTATTATGCATGGCTATGGGGGAGCCAAGGTGGGGATGGAAAGATCTCTTGCCTCCTGAAGGGTGGATTCCTATGGCAGCTGCTATGCTTGGCACTGCAGAAAAACCGCCAATGTGGGCCAGTGTCGCCCTCTTTCTGAAAGGGAAAAACTGCTTATGCTCTCATGCTGGCAACAGTGGGACGCCACTGGGGTCCCGGGCTCTGCCCTGTCCCAATGGCTTGTTGGAATTGATGTGGACTCTGGACCGGATGGGCGTAACTCCCCTACCTTCTTGAAGCAGAACTTCGATGTCCAAGAGGCAGCTGATCTTTACCAAGCTGTCCACCTACATACGTTGGAAGACTTGGGGGAGAATGGCCCATACCCCAAAGTCATCAGCCAGCTTGCACTGAGGATCATAACCTATGAGTACCCACTGGAAGCCATCCTTGCAATCTACTATCTCTCAGCTACAGGGTATTTGTCAGCCAAGTTCCCCCATGACCAGTGGAATGAGGCGGTCAGGTGGCATGGTGACACCAAACTTGCTGCCACTATCCAGAATGAAGCGGAGTGGGCAGACGCCAAAATCATACTTGCCAAATTGGAGAACGTGGTGGTTGAGGCGGAATCCCAGCATGGGGTGGTGGTATGGTCGAGCACACAGAATTGCCCTTCTCCCATCCCCGCTGACTCCTATCCTTTACAGCTGATTGTGGTGCCTGGAGAGGAAATCCAACGGCACCTCCCTGAGACCTTGCATGTGGAGGCAACGGGACTTGGGGGTAGGGATCTTTTGTATCCTATCCCCTGGGACATCTCCATCAGATCTGACAAAGAAGGACAGTCGATCTACGGACCTTCGCTGGCTCCCATGGAGGAAACTGTTGAGGTCCCGGGCATCTTTGGAGGCACGGAGACAGTAATTTGAGGCATCGCCCTGCGGCGTTGTTTGCCCTTTTCCGCCAATTCTTGCAGATCCTCACTTTGCCTAGGATGTGCCACTTCTTGGATCTGGTGTTACCACAGCTCACCCCAGTCCGTGCCCCCTGGGCGGATGCTACTCGGACCTT
>DF242998.1:43491-70305 GCA_000507305.1 Breviolum minutum Mf 1.05b.01 | reverse complement strand
ACGCTCACTGTAAGTCGTTCACCACGTGCGCCTTGCCAAGCAGCAGAACATTTCTGCGAAAACACATCACAGAGAATGCCCTCCTGCAGCACCCCATAGCTATCCAACAAAGCTTTATCATCCAGCTCCAGCCAGAAGACACGACTACTCACATTGAGCACCGGCACCACTGTAGCTCCAGGCAAAGACCATTGTCTGATCTTGTACTTCACTTCAGTGCTGTCGCTATCCTCCATTGGCTCCTTGGAGCCAGTAGCACCCTGACTGTGTTGGTGCCAAGAAGATGTTGGGAGTTGTATGGGGAGGCCCTGAGATAGGCCGACCCTCATGTGCGTAGGTGGACTCCCACTCAGGGGGAGACCAAGGAAACAGCCTCTCAGTCACCATCGGCGCCCAGCAGGCTGGAAACCAGACATGGAGAGTAGTCATGAGGCTACATCCAAACCATTGGGGAAACCCGCTACGATCATTCGGGTGAGGCGTTCCAGCATGGTACCTCTTTCCTTTCTGCTTCTTGTTTTCTTTACATATTACCTTGACCAACCCCGTGCAGCCACCAGCTCTTTCGGAAGCGGAACTTGGATGCGTCGTGCACTGTTTAGGAGTTTCCGATACAGCGGCAAAAGCCAGAACTTTGGTGTCAGGAGCAGTTGAGTGTCTTTGTCAAAAAGGATCTTTGGTTCATGGCTCATTATACTTCGCATGAGCCACGTCATAGTGTCCGAAAGGTACTCAGCCAAGATCCAAGTGAGATGAGTTGCCGTCTGTAGAACCTTTCCATTGTACCTTTGGGTATTGGTTGGTAGCCAGAATTTGAAAACAATATCCTTCTAAGAGCCCATCAATTTGTTTACTAAGGCCCTCAAGTGGAATAGTCAGACGCACTAGCGGCCAGGTTCTCCCATCTCTTGTAGCTTCTCATATCCATCCACTAAGAGAACTCCTGCCGCATCCTCACAGATGCTACCTCTGGAGTACCGTGTGAGGTCAATGTAGTAGAGGTCATTTGCCAGGTCCTGCAACGCCTCATAGGCAATGTCAAACCGATTCTGGCTCTGAGGTCTCCATATCCGTACATTTCGAGTCCGTAGAGGAGTTGTCTGACACTCCCGACCATCCACTGTCAGCATCAGAGTCAACCTCAGACACCCTCTCCTCCTTTGCAACCATGTCCTGATCAACTTCACGCTTCGTCGAAGATGCTTTCCTTCTTTCAGTCGGAATACGCCCAAGCGTAAGCGAGAAGGTGCTCCTCTGCATATTCTCCAGATAGGCATCCTTTGATACATGGCAGGAAGGGATGCCCAGAGCTTGGATTGCAGGTGCCCCCCAGGGCCTTTGTGGGTTGAAGCAAAAAGCATCAAAGAAGTGCTCGATTCCCAACGAAGCCATGTCCAACCGCACCCAATCACTTTTCCAAGCATCAATGCACCAGAAGGATTGTTCTGCTGTGCGCTCCGGCAAAAGAATGTAACACAGGAGGTCACTTCCATTGCGGTTGGTGGGCCTCTTTATTCTGTTTCACCGGATTGGTAGAGTATGCAGGCACTCTTCTGCACACCTGTCAACTTGAAGATCTACGAGCAACCTCAACACCCTGTCCACCATTCGTCTGCGCCTGTGCAGGTCCACCACAATAAGGTGCAGCCTTCTCACCTTTAGGCGCTGTCCTCCTCAGTAATGTAGGCATCTACCAGAGCAAGAGGCGGATAAACTCCGTTAACTCTAAGGCAGGAGAACCGCAGGCTTTGTAGGAAAGCGCGTCATCTGGCGATTCCAGGATGTCATCATCCTTGCGACGGATGAGGAATACAGAGTCCTCCTGTTCATCAAGTCCACTGAAACTGGCCCCATATTTCAAGCAACCGATGATGGTCGCAACTCCAACGAGTCCTTGCATGTCCAAAGGGCCCATGATGAAGCAAATCTGTTGCACTCGGGTGAGAGCAACTGCAGCCCTCGGCATAGACCTCTTCTTTTTGGGAAGCTTGTTCTGGAGCTGGGAGCTGATGGAAACTTTTCCCTCGATGATGGCACCACCTGAACCTGACACCCACTCCGTGTTGGTAAAGGGATTGACCATTTTGTTTCTGTTGTGGAGGACCGCCAGATCACCCTTGTTGTGCACCACAAATTTGTCTGTGATCCAAGACGCATCCCAGAAGACGGGTATAAAGCCCTCTCTAGTGCATTGCTCCGCTTGGAGGTAGTTGCCAAATTGAATGATATCATTTTGGACATCATCCAGTTCAGGGTATCTTGTTCCTATGATTGTGATATAGGTGAGCTCAGAGACTCTGGCACTACTGGGTAGAATTAATGACCATTTCTGTTTTCCTGCTGTACCTGCAGTGCAGCTGAAGGTGTCCGCTTGGAGTGGGAATCTCTCAGGTGCCAGCGCCAGCCACAATACAGCAATCGCTGTGCAGCAGCATGAAGTGATGCCAGCCACCCAGTAACCACTTATGGTTTCTTTACACAGATCCAGGAAGACATTGACGCTCCCAGTGGATAATCCGAGTGGTTGTTTGGTGCATTCTTGCAGGAGCTGACTCAACCCTGCCATCTGGGGTCCAGGTACATCTTTGACATACGGATGGACTATGGCGCCCAGCATATGTGGTGGGAGGAATGTTGTGTCGCCCCTCAAAGCAATGGGTCTGCGCATCAGTTTGCGCCTGAACACTCGTGCTTCCTCACTCTTGCGCAGTCCGCCTGGCGTTTGTTTGTGATCACCACACCAAATAACAATGCCCTTGCGGGGAATTCTCGCAATGGCAGAGGCCTCATCCAAGTTTCCATACTGTTGGCCCTCGTCATTGAGGGCAACATCAACATCTGCCATCCAACGTGCGACTGGGCTGTACGGTTGCGTACATTCCTGGTGGAAACCACCGCCGCAAGAAGGGACCACTATTTGCTGCGTCTGTGAAGTTGCTCCAATTTGCCCTGCGTGTCGCCAGCGCATCGGCCTTTGCAAAAGAACTCACAGACGACGAAGATGCCCTACGGCAAGCCATTCGGCCATTGGTGATGAATCGGACTGCCACTTTTTGGCGGTGCTGACTGTGCTGGTTCAGTCTATCTTAGAAGGACGAACTGATTGTTCCATTAGTGGAGTATTTGGAGCTGGGAAGACACGAGCTGCTGCAGCCATGATTGCAGGCTTAATAGTGATGGACCCCACCTTGAAGGTCATGGTAGTCACCAAAGAGAATGCGGCGGCGCATGCGTTTGCTAAGCACATTGAATCCTTGCAGCTGCCACCCTCATTGGAAGAGAAATTTGGTAGGTTGGTCGGTGCCACTGAATTGGAGAAAGGCCCAGCCAGCCAAACAAAGCTTGATATCGTACCAGGCTACCGCAACACAGTCTTACGCACCAAGCAAGTCATCATTGGTTGCGGCGGTGGCTTCCACCAGGAATGTACGCAACCGTACAGCCCAGNAGGAGCGGCAGATTGCCCCAGAGTATCCGCACATGGTGGATATGGTCATGTGACGTAAAGAAGTAAGCAATTGTGACTCGTGGCTCATACGGTTGACCATTTTCACATGCGATAGCACGAATATAGTGACAAGTCCATAAGGTCCGAGTAGCATCCGCTCGAGTCTTCTGGCTGGAGCTGGATGATAAAGCGCTATTGGATAGCTATGGAGTGTTACAGGAGGGCATTCTCTGTGACGTGTTTTCGCAGAAATGTTCTGGTGCTTGGCAAGGCGCACGTGGTGAACGGCTTACAGTGAGTGTCATGTTGCCAGGCCGCCAAGATGCGGATGACTGGCTCAACTTCATGTTATCCCAGAAGAACTTGTGGCCTACCTTCACAACGCGGGGTACTCTTACGGAGGAAATCTCAGCACAGGTATTCAGCAAAGAACGGCGAAGGCTGCAGGCCCAGCATTTGTGGATGGTGGTGAATTTAAAGTGGGGGGTGCTAGTTGACCGGATGTACGTCAAAGCATGCACTGGGAAATCCAAAGAAGACTTGGATGCTCTGCTCTTTGACAGGGTTGCCAGACGCAACCGCACAGACCCTTATGATGAGAAGAAGTATCGTGGGGCTGGACTCAAAGAGGTCCAAACATGGTGGAAGACATGTAAAGATTGGATGGCACGCTATAAAACTCACAGTGAACCGTTTATCTATGACATCAAGAAGTTGTTGAAGGCGCTATCTGACAAGGAAACAATAGCACAGTCAGAAGTTGATGCATTCATGGAGAACTGCGCAAAGAGGTGGCAGACTAGAGAGGGTACGTACCAACTCAAGCGTCGACGTCTGCCAGACGTTCGAGACTCACCTGAGTACCCAGGTGCAGATATTGACATGGAGGACATCTAATCATGGACAACACGGCTGATTACTACATGGCGGAAGAGAACATTTGAGGGGCTGAGAGGGGCGCTTTGTTTCACCTTGTTTCACCTAGTTTAATTTCCCTGGTTGTATTGCCTGGCTGTTGCTTGGCCTTTGTGTGGGTGTTGGTTTTTTGGGTTGTTTTTGTGTTTGTTTGGTTGTGTGGGTGTTGTTTTTGTTTTGGTTTTGCCTCCAGGGAAATTTTTTAAAAGCAGTCTTTACCATTTCCAGTAGTTGACCGACCATGTCTTGTACTAGTCCGGCATTGCAGGAAAAAAAAANATATATATATACACAACCTTCCAAAAAGTAATAAGTCTCGCCAAAGATGTTTTCTGCAATTGTGTACTTAAACAAAATTGGATGGCTCAGCAAAAACAGCAACACTGGGAACCTTAAGCGAGGAACAAAGGTCGGGGTTTTCCCATGGACAGGGCGCTGAGTTGCGCTCGTTTTTTTCGCGGACTTTTTATGGCAGGGCAATGTTGACATGCTCGCTGCATGTGAGATGCAAAGTTTGATCATCAGGTCGTGATGCACGGGCACTCCATGCCCTGTATAATCAACATAAATATTGCAACATCGATATTATGGACAAGTAAAGTATACTACGGAATGACCTGCACATTTGTTCCAGTCATGAACGTAGGAAAAGATTTGTGAATCCATGAAGATGGAATGATGGAAAGATCTGTACACATGCGGTACACATTGGATGACACACTCTCCAACGCAGAAACAACGCTCATATCAAATGGACCATCGTTGTTGACCTTCAGTTGCATGTGCAACCAAAGTTCAGCCAGAAACCTGTTAGTCCCATCATCACACAGCACAACATCCTTTTTGCAAAAAAGTTGACGGTGAATCAATGCTCCCTCACTGAGAGTAAGCTCAGTATTTGCATCGAGAAGAAGCCCAAAGTGCGACCACACATGCTGGGTCAGTTGACGGTCAGCAGGCTGTGCATTGATCAATTCCACGCCAGTCTTGAGGTCAAGCTGCTCCTGACAGGACAAACCAAACCCAAGTACCACAAACCACCCTTCAACCATCTGACATACATGAGCCGTACAATCCCCATCTTGTATAACCCTTCTAGTCGCTTGAGAACATGACCACCGTTTTATAATTCTTCAGTTTAGGCAAGTGTCGTTATCGAGCTGATCCAGCTCATCCACATCCACCACATTGTCAGCTGCAGCCATCGCAGCCAGTGCCAGCGCCGCCATCACCAGCACGAAGACCAGCCGCACCATGTACACAGATCCGGGATATAAAAAGATAAAGTGAAGGTCTATAGAAATTACGCTTTAATCAAATGAATCACATGACCAAATAGAATAGAATGCATATTGTTATTGTAAATTGTTTCATGGATCAACTTCTTGAATGCACAGATGCCAAAGTGGGCTGAAATGTGAAACCCTTTGCATTTGAATTCGTGAATTTGCCACTATAAATATCACCGATCGCCCGGGAGACCCGCCGCCCCATTCATCACCGCATAAACGTGTTGTTGACTGTGAACCAAACTAATTTTTGTCATGGCTGTTAACCAAACTAGTGGATCTATCAGCAAACAAAGACATGTGAGGAATGATGTGCCAATCGGCATGCTGTGGTGTCATTGACGAAGATATAAGCAAAGCATTTTGCTCATTGCGCTCTGAGCCAGCGGTCATGCCACATGATCACTCCCACCCCTGTTGGCAAAAGTCCAAACAAAGCTATAGCCTTCATTTGTCTCGTACTTACAGGGACTTTGGGTGTTGGACTTCCTGAGTTTTTTNGTTCAGCCACAAACCTGTTAGTCCCATCATCACACAGCACAACATCCTTTTTGCAAAAAAGTTGATGGTGAATCAATGCTCCCTCACTGACAGTAAGCTCTGTATTTGAATCGAGAGGAAGCCCAAAGTGCGACCACACATGCTGGGTCAGTTGACGGTCCGCAGGCTGTGCATTGATCAATTCCACGCCAGTCTTGAGGTCAAACTCCATCAGCTGACGCTTCGGCATCAAAACTAGCTCCTCCAACAAGCTACGCTCCCACGCAAGCGAAACCTGCGCCGACATCATGTTGTTGGCGAATTTTTTGAGCTCCCTGTGTTTCCGTTCGTGTGTCCAACAGCTAATTAAGAGTCCCATTCGTCTCAGCTGTTCCGACATGTGCAGACTATAGTGCACTTTGGGCTGGAAAGCCTTAAGCCCATGGGACACCAGTCTGTGGGCAAGAAATGCCTCGGACGCTGCAAGCAGTTGTGCCGGATCAACTGTCTTGAATCTGGCTTCCAAAAGAATATCGAGGACTTTGCACAGAGCCAAGTATGATTTGACCGCCCTCGTTTCTGAAGCATCGAACTGGGCCATGTGCAATGTCAAAAAAGAACGTAAGCATGGATACAATGAAATGCCTTCTGATGCAGAACACTTAGCAGCATCTCCGCTAGTGTGCTTCTGGAAGGCATTCTTGCCTGAGGTTGCCCTCGACGAAACCCGTGCAGGCCATTTGATTGTTTGCAAAAATGAATGTAAGTCTGATGGCTTCACCACTCTAGTGATGCCATCCAACAAGTATCCAACTTCAGTGTTCCAACATCCTCCTACGAAGAAAACGTGCATGAAGTCGAATCCAGTCACTTCCACACATCCTGGATTCAAGTACGTTTGGAAGTTTGCATCCCACAAGGCACCTTGTGGATTAAATGTCAACCCCACCGATTGCTCCAATGTTTTGAATTCACCAACGCCCAATACAGGGTGCTGTGTTGACAACATGCGTGCTTTCTCCAGCACTGCTTGTGATCTGTTGGGTATGCACTGACCGTACTTTGTCGTGCAAGATGGAACCAATGTTCTGGTGCTGTCATGAAGGTCTAAGCCACTAGCATGAGCTACGACATTTTGGCAAAGAAAACATGGCAGGCTTCCGCTGGAGCCTTTGTTGCTCCACAGCTGCTTGAGAGCAGCCTCGTCACTCACGATACCCCCGATCTCTGCAAACAGAAACCTGGAAGTTCCAGCAGCTGGCAAATGTAGTTGCACACCATGCCTCAGGTCATATGGTGCTCCAAAAAACAATCCAGCCACATGTTTGAATACAGCAAATTAACCACCTTCTATATTCTTGATGTGGCACGTTCTAAGGGAACAAATGTGCATCCACAACTGTTCATTGTATAGGAACTTTCCGTATTCAATAAAGCTCCAGTAAAATGCCACCAACTTGCGATCATTTGTTGGTTTCAAGGCATTGCCAGGTAATACCTCATCACAGTACAGGCAGATCTTCCACTTCTTCGACACTGTCGGTACCTTCTCAGACATCAAATTGTCTAGAAACAAAGCAAACGGGGCAGCCTGAACTAAGTTCGCCAGGAGTGGAAGGGGTGCCACTACAGGTATCTTCTTCTTGCCACCCTGCTTCGCCTCCACCTCAATGGTTGCAAACAAAGGTCCATATGCTGTATCACTATCCAGCTCTCGTTCTCGTGTCCTTTTCAACGTCGATCGAGACACGTGTTTTGGCATCCCGTGTTCCCTGATCGACTTCAGAACTGCAATCACCCCTTTCTGTGACACATAACTCCTGCCATGTGCTTCGATATAGACCCTGTTTGCACCCTGAATCTTCTTGCCAGTCGAGCTTGCTGCCATGGTAGTCTACACACTATATCAAGGTGATGATGCATATGTTTCAAAGCTTGTGTTACAACTGTCATGTTCAATATATATCCACATGCATTCGTTCCATTGTTACACAAGGTGATTCCAGCATATATGTATTTACAAATTACCCATATATAGATGTAAAATGATATTGACATATCGATTTCTTGTGTTTCAAAACCCCGAAAGACATGCATCGGTGAGGACATTTTTTGTTGAGTTGATTTTGGGTTGAAAACAAACATGGCAATGCTGGAATCTTCCTGTTGAAGTCTACGCTGCAGTCATGCCCTCCGTGGCTAATGAAACGCAGGATTGTTACCGTTCAAGCAAACATCATTGAATTGAATCCTTCCAGATTCACAAGAAATGCTGATAGATCTTCCCATTAAGTTCCGAAATCTTCAGTGCTTCAGTTAATTTACCTTAGACTAAGATATATAGTTTCTACATAGATGATGAAAAACCCAGCCTACAAACTGGATGTGCAATCTTCTTTGTGATATACCCTCCTTTCATGTTTATTGAAGCCTCATGATTTACACATGAAGAAGATCAAATATTCTTTGCGATGGATCTATTTTATTTAGCCCATGCCCCAAAAGAATCGAGCATGATTGACATTGGTTCCTCCAACCTCGGCAGAGAACATTTATCTCAGGATGAAATACTGGGGTGACGAAATTACGACATAATCAAGACTCTCAAAACTCTGGATCTTGCTAAACAAAATGATCACACGGTTTCTCGCTTTCGATGGCAGGGAATGTGAACTAAACAAAATGATCACACGGCTTCTCGCTTGCGACGGCAGGGAATGTGAATTCACTGACACTGAGTATGAATGTGAAGTGTGTAACATGATCATGAAAGTGACCCACCAATGCAACACGAGCATGGTCACATATTTTCCCCCTTTTTTCCCCAATCACAATTGTCATTGACTCACCACTAATCATTGCGCTGACCGTTGACTCATGGACCATTCTTGATGGCTTCGAGGCACCTTTCCCATGCCCCTGAGCCCCTACGAATCTTGCGGTCACAACGGTCTGAGCTCCTAATGAACAATCTATAGTGTTCTGGATGGTTGCGTTGTATTTTGCCGCCACCCCACCACACAGTGCCGCCTCCAATCCCTGGATCTTTGGGATCATGCGTGCTCTTGACTGGAGCCGATGCTTTGGCCTTGGTCTTCGCCACTGCCTTTGCTTTGGCCTTCCGTTTGGCCTTAGGTTTGGCTGCAGCTGCCTTAGCTTTCGCCTTACCCTTGGCTTTTGCCTTGGGCTTGGTATATCCAGCATCCTTCCTCTGATCCAATGCAGCCTGCACAACTTTGGGGTCCACGTCACTGACTTCCTCTTGTGTCGGCAATATGGATGCCTTGGTGGGTTCCACTGGTGTGGTCTTCTTCTCTTCCTTCAGAGCCTCGATTGCAGGAACTTCCGTGGTCTCTCGCTTAGCCGCATCTGCTGCCGTATGGTTCTTGAAGACCTGCAAGTTGTTCAATGCACCGCCACCTTGTTGATGGGCCTGAAAGTTGCTGAAACCTTGTTGAATGAGCCCCATCAGCGTATTCTGAACCAAAGTTTCAATTCCAAGCCTTGCATTCTGCGAGCTGGAAGCTGGTGCTGGCGTTGACGTGGGAACCAGTGCATCACTGCTCCTCCTTCGCCGCAAAGCAACAGCACCACTACCTGATGCCTTGTGCATGGTTAACTCATTCACTGCTTCTGAAGTCAAAGGTTCCTCTTCAACATAGGCCACTGACAAGAGCTCTTCTGGCAGGAGATCTAATACCTGTGCCATTGAAGGCGCCGCTGCAGTCCAGCCTTGCAGCACGCAGTATGAAGTCCAAACCTACCAACCACTAAGATGCCGCTGAAGAGTGGAAGGCTTGCAGAATCAGAACTGACGTCGTACAGGCTTGCAGAATGCGCGGCGACCACTTTGCGCAAGCAACCCAAGCTTGTGCCCAGTTTAATCGATCCTCGAGGTTCCGCGCAGTTGATTCAGTGCGGCCACCATGGTCAAACCGCAAAGGCAACACATAAGGGTGGGAGCGGGCACGCCTCACCTCTGGGCTTCTGGAGATTGGAGACATTGGCCGGGCCTTGCCACCTCGAGGAAGAATCTCAATCACTGGAGCAGCCTCCTCTAAAGCCCGGCCACCACGGCGCAGCGGCGAGTGGAACATATCGATCAAACAGCAAGGAAATAAGAACCAACGGCGCAAACAAAACAAAGGATCTGAGCAGATCCTAAATTTCCAGCCAGCTACCACCAACATCAAGCTACTGCTGGCTGCACAGCATGAGTAGGCAACATCAAACACAGGGGGCAATGGGGCACACATGCCATGCATGCAGGGTTTGTGGCTTGCATTGGGAATGCAAGGCTTCCGCCCAGGCGCATTTTACACGAGAAAACACAACGATTTCTCCGCGGCGGGCAGGACGCGCACGTCAATTTCACGTAAACTTACAGTCGAAATGAAGGCCAGGCGCATTTTACATTGGAAAACTCAACGATTTCTCCGCGGTTGGTGGCGGACTGAGCCGGGGGTGTATAATAATAAGGAACAGAGATTGGGGTGGGGTGTAATGTCATCGTTGAAGTTGCACACATGTTTGATGCTACGGAACAGGTGGGGTTGGGGTTGGAGTGGGTTGTAATGACATCGTTGAAGTTGCACACATGTTTGATGCTACGGAACAGGTGGGGTTGGGGTGGGGGTGGGGGGTCACGGCATCGTTCAAGTTGCACACATGTTTGACGCTACGGAACAGGTTGGGTGGGGCGGGGGTTATGGCATCGTTAAAGTTACACACGGGTTGACACAATAACAATAACATCAATAACAATAATAACAACAAACAACCAATGACCAACAACCAACAACAAAAACAACCACACCACCNGCCTGCACAACTTTGGGGTCCACGTCACTGACTTCCTCTTGTGTCGGCAATATGGATGCCTTGGTGGGTTCCACTGGTGTGGTCTTCTTCTCTTCCTTGGGAGCCTCGATTGCAGGAACTTCCGTGGTCTCTCGCTTAGCCGCATCTGCTGCCTTAGGGTTCTTGAAGACCTGCAAGTTGTTCAATGCACCGCCACCTTGTTGATGGGCTTGAAAGTTGCTGAAACCTTGCTGAATGAGCCCCATCAGCGTATTCTGAACCAAAGTTTCAATTCCAAGCCCTGCATTCTGCGAGCTGGAAGCTGGTGCTGGCGTTGACGTGGGAACCAGTGCATCACTGGTCCTCTTTCGCCGCAAAGCAACAGCACCACTACCTGATGCCTTGTTCATGGTTAACTCATTCACTGCTTCTGAAGTCAAAGGTTCCTCTTCAACATAGGCCACTGACAAGAGCTCTTCTGGCAAGTCAGCTGGAGTGGGTGGATACTCCGACAGGTGCACTGCAAACGGCGTGCCTGATTTCACCTGTCTCTTCAACGCCTTCTTCAAATCCTGCAACGCATAGTATGGCGACACACTGCCAAGCTCCAAGCCAAGAGCCAATGCTGTCCTGAGATCCATGATATACACATGTGGTGGTGTTCATGTTATTTCCTGAATCCAACAAGCAAACACACATCATCTTTTGACATATATATATATGTATGTTTATAGTGAGGGGATGGGATTAAGAAATATGAGCGCATGACCGATGATGGAATCACGGGATCTTCCCAGTGATTGATCCCTGTGTTTTCAGGTGTTATGTGAACTTGATCCCAAAACACCCATTCATGTCCATGTCATGGGGTGCACTTTTAGAGTGTTGATATTACCACCCACTTGATAGGAATCCAAGACTCTGCAAGACTTTTCCAGTTGTAGGCTCTGTCGGTAGATGCAATCCTACCTTGAACATTCGATCTGCAAGCACTTGAAGCTTGATGGGGATTGTATTCGTACCCCGGAGTACTTGGATATCACCTTGAGTCATGTACGGCACTATATCATTCATGGTTTGCTTGGGTCTGCACCTAGTCGCCCCATCTGAACCTCTGATCAAGGTAGCTTCATTGATCCCACTGATCATGCTGTCCTTGTCACAGCGAGTCCATGGACCCTGCGATACCCTCTCCACCATGTCAGCAGCCTCCGTGGCTGAGAGCTTTACCTTGGCCAGTTTCCTTTGCCAGGCTTTGCTCTGTTGACTAAGTATCGTCTGGTAGCTCTCATCACTGCAAGCCCCTTTCAATTTTTCCAAGTAGGCATGGCATGAATCTAAGTCCGTGATCAACCTACTAGCCATTCTTTCACTCCCTACTCCCTACACCTTGGAATCCCACACAGCTGCTAGCATCTTTATCACAACGACAATTCAATGACAATATGACTGATCACATTCTACCCATGGAAGCTGTGAAAGTGCAGGTGCAACTGTTACGAAAGCAAGGCATCGTGAAAACTCTCAGGTTGATTGATAAAAATGGGCATGTCGTAATCTTCAAAGGTATATATACAACATCGTGACTGCGAAGGTCACTGACTGTGGCTCTGCAGGACTCACGTTTTTTGACAGTGCAGTCTGGTTTCAGTCGCAGTGTACCCCAAGTCTGCATGATAGAAACAAAGTGTATAACACACAATAACATTTCACATTAGCTACAAAGTCATTGGTTTCTATGGTATAGTGTTTCAACCGTTCACTCAGGGTGTGAATGCTTCTCATATCCATCCATCACTGCAGGACAAGTGTCCATCAAAAACCTTTCAAAAACACTTGCTCTCCCTCACAGGTCACTGACGGGCTGCCTAATCTATCAAGTCAGGCATTGCCTTTGCGTGACTGCAGGTGCGTTTGCGTGACACCCCTCAAACAATGACTGGATCATCCCCAAGTCTGACAGAAGCAAGATACAATGACCTTTTGCATTAGCTACAAAGTCATTGGTTTCTTTAGGTTTGTTATCCAACGTGTTAGGGATCNCCAGGAGATGCCTTCAAAAACCGCAACATTGTCAAACACCCCTCACAAACACACTCATATAGAGCGATCTTGCCATCAAAGCATGATTTGCAATAGACATGCATTTATACAGTTCATATATAGCACACCCTCATGACAAAGTATTTGGTGGATTTCTTACAAAGCAAACAACAGTTGTGAATCAAACATGTGTTTTTGCTCTCTCACCAATCGCTCTATGATTGCTTTGCCTTCTTGAGTGGCGGGGCCTCAGGATCAACGTTGGGTTCTGCCATCTCACGAAGAGTGAGACGCTTGTTCCCCTGTTGAAACTCAGGGTGGATCCATTTCTGACGCAAACTGGCAAACCGTGTGGCACTCATACGAAAAGCGAGGTGATCAGTAAGGGACTTGACCGTAAGCGTCAACCCTGCGCTCAGCATGCAGGAACAAATGTAGCCTCCAGAGAAAGCATACCTAGGAGATGACACATGTGAAACGTGGATATGGTTCACTTCTGGCATGCGCAATCCCTGTTGTACCATGCACGGGTTGCGATTCTCAATTGTAACCCTGTCATTACGACGGGCACAACATTTAAGAAAGGCTGTCCATGCATGTTGGCCTGTGGTTTGATTTCAGCCAAGTCACCTGAACTCCACCAGAACTGACCTCTCATCTGGAGATTGAAACATTCGCCATATAATCAACTTTGGTACCGGGACTCGACGGACTATAATGTCCCTCTTCACGTTGGAAACACACCTGTAGTGCATGAGCTCAAAGTCCCCCACTTTCCAAGGCTGGCCGGACATGCTGTACCTCATACCGAAGCAGAATGATGAATATATATATATATATATCTTTATAATGTTGAAATCTTTTTGAATTGGGTTTGATCGAGACATGTATTCAAGCATGTCCCTGATCATGATGCAAACGTTGAAAACTTCAAACCATTTTAAACATCTCTGTATAGCTTAGCCACCGGTGGCTACTGTTGCTAATCCCTGTAGCGTTTATGTAGATGTCCTCACCACGCTCAAGCTTCGGAAATGACTCCTTCCAAAGGCTGAGCCATCCTGTGCCTTTTGGCAACTGCAGGACCCCACTGATTTTGGGATCATCACGATCAACAAAATAGTATTCGAAGATCGACGTTGCAGGTTCTTCAGCTGCCATTGCCGGTTGCCAGATCGGACTTTCACTCGATTCCGATGACATCACACTATGAAGCTCAAAGGTATATGAAATCAAGTGACATCACAACATGAAATTCAAACGTATGTGACAAGTGACATCACAACAGGACACTCAAAGGTCAATGAAAAGTGAGATTGACATCGCAACATGAAATTCAAACGTATGTGACAAGTGACATCACAACAGGACACTCAAAGGTCAATGAAAAGTGAGATTGACATCGCAAGATGAAATTCAAACGTATATGACAAGTGCCATCACAACCTGCATTCTTTTTTCAACCACCTCAACACATCACTCACTGTCCTGATCCTGACGACCCACCAGTTGTGGGCGTCGCTGACGGAAACAAAGCCCTTCGAATCCTGTGTTCTGGCGTACGGGGAGCTGGACTCTCCTCAGCTGGTCCTGTCTCAAGCTCCCTGAGGCTATAGACATTGACCGCCACGCCAGGGTGCATGGCCTTGATGCTTTCCAAATGTTCAACCTCAATGGTATATAAGAATCCCCAAGATGTCCACCAGTTACTTTGACAGACACTGACCTCAACGTTGATCGTGTCATGTCTCTATTTGTTAGCATGATGAATTTTGACGTATATTTTGAACAACACACCCACACTCCGACATGTGATTGTATCAAGTGACGAGTTCCGTTGTCATTGACGAAAGAAAGAACTCCACCCCATCACCGTCACCGTCCTTGATGGCCTTCTTGAGATCCTTCAAACGTTCTTGCAGCTCCTTCGTCTCAAACTTCAGGGTATCCAGCTGCAGTGCTAGCTTCACCTTCTCAGCAACTGTGCTCATTGCTTCGCTAATGTCCTTGTTTGATACTCAATGGATGTGCTACGGTGAGCCATACACTCCACTCAACGAGCTGACAGACAGCCCTGTGTTCATGGTTGTAGCAAGAAACACAATCTTGACCATATAGACCTTCTATCATGCCTGTAAAGTCAATTCATTCTTGAATGATATGATGTTTGTGAAGGGTCTCTCGACAACAATCAATGTCAGGGAGATATCCTACAAAGACTCAGTGATTGTATGATGGTGAAACGTATCTGTTACACCCACGGCACGAGTCACATGTTGTCGAGCTTGGCGCCCTGACGCATCACAGTGCTGTGCAAACGCCTGACCTCAGCACGTGAATTGCTGGAGCTGATGTAATCATAATCATAATTGATATAGGTCTATAGGCACACACTACATTGGACACAAACTCAGGATGTTTGATATCATGTCACCATTTCAAGCTTAGCCCAACTGTTCCACCCAACCCTGATAGACAAGTCGAGTCAAGACTCTATATACAAGCGCACTGACTCACAGGATCATTCCCACAGTCACTTTCCAGCTCTATATCTGAGGGTCCAAACAGATACGGTAGGGTCAAACCTAGGCCACACAAGAGGTTCAGATAGCAAAATATATGTAAACATACTGGTATAACTTTAATATACATAAGACTCTGTCCTGATGGCCCTTTGCCAGATCTTTGTTAAAAAACAAAGATTTGCCATGGCGTTCCAAATCTTTGTTAAAAAACAAAGATTTGGCAGACTTCTTTGCCAAATCTTTGTTAAAAAACAAAGATTTGCAATAGCGTGTCAAAACCTTGTGTTTTAACAAAGATTTGGCAAACATAGAAACATAGGAAAGATCAAATTATCTTTGGAAGACTTCAATTAATTTCACAAATATACACGTCACAATTTGTTGCGACCACTCTGATTCATGATTGGTATTGCAGTTGTTTGAATGTTTTCTGGTCCCATGGCAGCTTCACACGCATCCTTCATTTTGTACCGCATTGCTATATGTGGTTGCATATGTCTATTTGCCTCTCAAAATTGGTGTCTATCCTTGTGTCTTTCTACTGCATTCGCATCATCACCGCAAATTCATTCGCTCACTACTTTCCCATGCAGATCCCAACTGCTTAGTTGACTTGTCCATTGAATCAGCGTAGTTTGGATGATTCTCAGTTACATCGACTGGCGTGGGTGGTTCCTCATACTTGCGCTTCCTCTTGAGATCGCGCCGCAACACCATGTCGTCACCCACACCCAAGCAATGCATCATCTTGTTGCACACGTAGACCAGATCACGCACTTCAAGGTCCAGAGTTTCAACCCGTTTCTTGAGATCGTGAAGTCTCAAATTGGTTCGTAGTGTTTGGTCAAACACCTTTGTCATGAGAGCCTCTTGCTGGGCTAGTAGATGACACATCTCACCAATCTTAGATTCAAGATCCGAAGACATAGTGACAAAGAAATTCTTTACTTTGAGGCTGTAAATGCTTGCACGTTTTCACTGTGCTATCATTCCATGTCAGATCCTATGCATTATGCAGCTGCATGTTGTGTACTCATGTGCATTCGTATTTCTTTCAGAATACTCTCACACACGCACACAAAAAAGTTCCCACTGTGTTTGCCATTCACGTGAGACTAAGTGTTCCGACACAAGTGCTCTGGTATTAGACCAGTAGCTGCATTTCCACCCACTTTTCACCACGCAGTGCTTTGTCAGCCTGTACAAAAAGGTTCATTTGATATAACGAGACCGTAAAGGTACCCTGTGCATCTTAAACATCTTAAACACTGCTTTTGACGAGATCTTGTATCCCTGTCTTGAAACACAGCAGTCAATACGTGCAGTCACGCCACTTGGTTTGGGTTTCTTTCTCCAGATAGTCAACATCATCGTTGAGATGGTCACCATGACCTTCTTACTTTCATGGAACACATTTACCACCTCACCATTCTTTTGGGTTTGGGTTGTTTGTTTAAACCATAAGGGTGGCCATCATCACCTTAGTCATATGGGGCTATTCTTTTGACTTCAGGTTTCAAACCACATATGGACGACCGTCATCACCTTAATCATTTGGGGCTATATCATTCTTTTGACTTTGGGTTGATTGTTCAAACCATATACGGACGACCAGCATCGCCTTAATCCTTTAAGCCTATATAATTCTTTTGAATGTGGGTTCCTTTGTGCAAAGCATTTGGAGGGGTTCAAACCATATGGAGGGCCATCATCACCTTAATCATTTGGGTCTACCTTTCTCGTGACATAGGGTTGCTTGTTCTAAACACGTGTGTTCCTGCCTTACATTGCAAATAGAGAGGAATGCCTCCATTGTTTCCACCCACAAACAGATATCAAGACCTCATGTATATACCCACACCATACTTGTCTATCTTGGGGTGTCAGAAAATGCCACTGTGATATAAGGGGTTCACTCATGTACACTTAACCTCAGGTTCCTGGTAAAAACAAAACCTCAACCCGTTGTAAATATATTTCACCCGAACCCCTATTTCTTAAGTACAGCAAACATGGTGTTATCTACAGTGCAATGACCATTTATAAATATATATATATATATACACACATGTAAACCATTATTATCATACATCCCATGACAGAGTATATAAATAACCCTTAACTCCAGAGAGAAACGCCAGCGATACGGTTTTCCGGACATCTGACTCACGGAATTCGTCAAAATCTGTACAAGATGAATACTAATGGGGGTGAAACATCATGCAGGAGCTGCGCGGACGACCAGTGGACAAAAGCAACCATTCTTTTTATACATGGTTTAGTTGTTTGCAGCTTGCTACCAACACCCTAACCAACAATGAACATGATAACCGCTTTTGAATATTGTAGTGTTTGTGTTCAATGTTGGATATTAGTGAACTCCATGGCTTACCACAGGGGTTCCCGTGCCCATCGGTCCTCCAAGCATGGCTTCTTGAGATGTGCACCCCGAGTCTGCAAAAAAAAAGCTAGTGGGTTGAAGCCCCTTACATTGGAGGATTTCGCCCTGGTTCCTCACAGAAACATGGCACTTTATGGCCAGTTGGGCCTACAAAGGACATCAATCCTGTGAGGAACCCTACCCTGAAAAAAACAACAGTGAATGTTCATGTTGGATCATTGAACTGGATCTTGAACAATGTTGTGAAAAGAACTCTGTAATCACAAATCAGGTGGGGCAAATCACTCCGCTGCTAACGGGCCATCGGAGATGTTCATCCTTTTGATAGGATGCAGCGTCATAAGGCTTCATGGAACATAGAGTGTTGGTAGTTTGAAATGCTCCTGGAGCTCTTGAGTTAGGAATGCCCCTATGTAACAGTTGACATTAAGTTGACAATTTGAATTTTCATCCTGCCCTCAACATGAAGCCTTTCACCTATGTATCGCAAACGCCTTGATGTTTGCCTTGATCATGTTTGGGTTGATCGCAAAGCTGGTCGTCAACATGTCGCATGTCCCTACATAGGACTTAATGGTGATATCATGGTGCCCCTTTGAGATGATGGTGCCCCTTTGAGATGATGGTGCCCCTTTGATATTTGAAGTTAAGTGCCATTCAGCTCCGAGTTTAAACCTTTACAGTTTTTCGACCAGCTTTTGCATGACGTCCCAAACCACGTCGTGGTTCACGTTCTGTTGACGTGGCGGCGGGGGTGGTGGTGGTGGTGGGAATGGTGGTGGTGCAGGACCTTTCCCACCACCTACCGATCCTTTCCCACCATCCACCCCTCCCCTCCATGTCTGCCCATCCCATTTTGGCCGGGCTTTTGGTGCAGGTCCCCGGGTCGGCTCAGATGGTCTCCTTCAGGGTGGCACGTTGCACTCGAGGTTCATGACCATATATGTCCATGATGAGAATGACTAACACTGCATGCTATAGTTCCATGAGCTTCAAACTCAAAACTTATATCAATCTTGAATCTTCAAAGCCATGATACAACATGTCACACTAAGAGATGGTTGTATACTCCATTGTTGAACAATACATGGAAGAATCCCGGGTTAGTTTACTCAGGGATAACCCTGGGACAGTGTGCAACGTCCATTGAAAGTAATTACATGATGATCCCCGACCTATTGAAATTAAACCCTGGGAACTTTTGGACAACCCCACCTGGCAGCACTGGAGCTGCTGGCTTGCTGCCTCTTGCGTGCCAGCACACCCGCTCCAGGGGTTCTCTTCCTGGTTCTGCCGGCCCCAGGCCTGAGCATAACAATGAAGCGTGCAACAGGAAGGACACCATGGGGTCAACAAAACAAACCAAAAGTAGAACCCTGAAACGACTTCGGGTCAACAAACAAACCTTAGTATAAGAACCCTGAAACGACTTCGGGTCAACAAACAAAACTTAGTATAAGAACCCTGACAAGACATCCGTTCAACAAACAAAACTTAAGCCAAGTTATTGTTGAGGTACGGCCACCACTTCCCACTTCCATCTTTATACCACCCATCTGACCAGGAGACACCGCCCCATGCGTCGGTACGCATGGGGTGCGCCGTTTTGGGGCGTTTGGCAGCCCACGGTGCCTTGATCTTCCACTCCTTGGTGGATCGCCCCTTGTCCCACTCATCGACGTCCACGATCTCACCTGCCGCCGCTGCCTTGACTCGGCTCCAGTCCTGTGCTGTCCAGCACGACTCGTCCTCGGCGTCCATCGCCGTGGGTTCCTCCTCCTCAATCTCCTCATCAATCATTTCCTCCGCCCCATCCTCCTCCTCCACCGCCTCCATGGACCAGCCAAGTGCCCCATCCTCGGGATCATCTTCCTTCTCCATCTTGACGGCTTCCTTCAGCTTCTCACCCACCTTGCGCAGCTGGGCCTTCATGAGGTATTGCTGGAGCTCCGCATCCGCCACCTGAGATATTGAAGGTTTTTCAAACGTATAAGTTTCTTTTTTGTCACCCATCACACATCCCCTCTCATACATTCATACATGTAAGACCTCTCATCTAAAAGAAAGGTAAAAGTTAAACTCAACACCTGTTCAAACCCCAAAAAAAAGCAACTGCCATGCACATCTCAAGAAGCAGCCTCCTCATCGCTCAGCACCGCATCATCACCAGCCGCCGCACCAGCCATGATCGTCACGATCAGCAGCGCAGCAGCAAAGAATGCCAAACGCCACCCCATGTGCAACGTTGGTAGATATGGCAAATTAAGATCAATGATATGAGAGATAGATAAATACATTTCATTGGATTTGAAACAGTGATCAAAACGAATTGATACGTTTGTTTGTTGTGACTTTAATTTGTGGAGTGATATGTTGTAACTCTCAAGTGGTGAAGTGATTTGAAAGATCTTGGAACATTTACATATGTCAATTTGCCATATCACCAATCGTTGCATGCACCGATGCCCATGCCGGCACACGCGACACTTTGTTGGTTGCTTGTTTGTGTTGACTATTTAATAAACTAACCAGGCTTGCTTTCCTCATGTATGTCACAACCAACAGTTGAACAAATGTTGATGCCAATCGGCGTGCTGTGAAATGTGTTGCCAACCGGCATGCTGTGGGTGGCCATGATGACAATGTCAAAAAAAAAGGCACTCTGATGAGCCAGCGGTCATGCCACACAAGTTTTTCCCTGACTTATGGATAAAAGGCCCTCTACTTGGATGTCCATGGAAGTTATGTAACTAGTTAGTAACTAGTTAGTAAGTTGGTTTATAACCCATTTGGGGGACTTTCAACCTATATATAGGACTTATAATCTAGTTACTAAGTAGCATGGACATCCCTGACATCATATGGTATATACCCATGACTGTTCGATGCTTTATATATAGTATAGCCCAAATCTTACATCAAAACTATCAAACCTTATATCAATCTTGAATCTTCAAAGCCATGATGCAACATGTCACACTAAGAGATGGTTGTAAACTCCATTGTTGAACAATACATGGAAGAATCCCGAGTTAGTTTACTCAGGGATAACCCTGGGACAGTGTGCAACGTCCATTCAAAAGTACAAAATGAATCAAAATGATACCCGAGCCATAGACCCTGAGACATTTTGGACAACCCCACCGCGCTTTCTCTTTCCCACCACACCATTTGCCGACATCATTTGTCTTTCTTAACTCTACGCTTACCAGGTACTACTTTCTTCTTGGGGCTGATCCCTTCCGTGAGTTTCTCTTTCACTTCGCGCTTGATGGTACTTCTGATCCACTTGAGGTTGTCAACCTTACAAATCATCCAGGGAATCCAATAAATTAAACAAAGCGTCCAAAATACTTTCTTGGGTACAAAAACACACAAAAGAACAATCAAAACCGGAACCTATTAAAGAACCATCAAAACCGGAACCACAAAAGAACCATCAAAACATGTATACAGTTTAAAAGCCTAAGAACATTCAGTTCGATCCACAGGTCCTTTACATGTGTATGCCACAGCACCTTCATCCTTCTGCCTGCAACCTCAATCTCCACCCATGGTTCATTCAGCAACGACAGATCAAACGCTCGCAAACGCTGACCCTCCCGTCCCGAACTCCCCATGTCAAGGGCATCCCACGCCGCTTCCTTACTCGCCGTGTTCCTCTTTTGCAAGATCTCGTCGAACACTGGCACATTGCAATGCAATTGGTTGCCTATAAAGGGGGGCAGGTGACGTTAACGTGATTTAAGAGATATTATATATATATATATATATTAAGTAAAATATATGATATGATCTTTGTTGTTTTGAGAATCAATCTGAGACATCACAACCAACATTTGTTGTTTTGAGACATTCTTTCTAAGACATCACAACCAACATTTGTTGTTTTGAGACATTCTAGACATCACAACCAACATTTGTTGTTTTGAGACATTCTGAAACATCACAACCAACATTTGTTGTTTTGAGACATTCTGAAACATCACAACCAACATTTGTTGTTTTGAGACATTCTGAAACATCACAACCAACATTTGTTGTTTTGAGACATTCTGAAACATCACAACCAACATTTGTTGTTTTGAGACATTCTGAAACATCACAACCAACATTTGTTGTTTTGAGACATTCTGAAACATCACAACCAACATTTGTTGTTTTGAGACATTCTGAAACATCACAACCAACATTTGTTGTTTTGAGACATTCTGAAACATCACAACCAACATTTGTTGTTTTGAGACATTCTGAAACATCACAACCAACATTTGTTGTTTTGAGACATTCTGAAACATCACAACCAACATTTGTTGTTTTGAGACATTCTGAAACATCACAACCAACATTTGTTGTTTTGAGACATTCTGAAACATCACAACCAACATTTGTTGTTTTGAGACATTCTGAAACATCACAACCAACATTTGTTGTTTTGAGACATTCTGAAACATCACAACCAACATTTGTTGTTTTGAGACATTCTGAAACATCACAACCAACATTTGTTGTTTTGAGACATTCTGAAACATCACAACCAACATTTGTAAGCAATTAACCTCTGGCCTCGACGGGTGCTCATGGGTGCTCCCAAGCAGAACTTGACGAAACCTCTATCCCATTTGTTGAGTTTGACCCATGTGCGGCCACCTTTCTCTTGTGACTCAGGGTACCATACGTCTTGAGCGCTCTTGACTTGAACTTGCATGCTGATCACCACATCATCATCGCCAACTGGTTGCTCATCACGGCATGGAGACTCATTATGATTGGACGATTCAGACATGGCAAAATGCCGGCCCTGTGCAGACATGCACGGATCCAATGCTTGGTCATCAAACGCCTCTATTCCATAGAATGGGTACATGAAGAATATACGAGCCAATGATTCGAGGCCCTGTTATATACAGACTCTATATAGTAGAAGGGATATGTTCTCAACATGTCAACACTATATTTGCTTCACAAGCACATGGCAAGGAAAGTCATGCTGGATCATGCCAATTACTACTTAGACTTTGACATGAAATCACGATTCCCGGGTATCTGCATGAACCCTGGGAGTCCAGACCATATCCAATCGAAGCCATCGATACCTGCAGCTTGAAGAAATACAGTGGCAGGAGGGATTGACTCAGTTGGATTTCTTAAGTTTTGATTTATCACAACATTGCTTGTATAGTTACATGACATGCGGGAGCTGGAATGGTTCTCGCAAGAAAGGCCTGCAGGGATCCATCAATGGGTCTCGCACATGCACGTGTTTTTCACAGTGTATAGCTGCCATGCATGGTCGATCATGCGTTAAAAACCGTTTCCCTAAATGCCACTCTCTGCAAAGCCCACTGTGCCTGACACTTTCACAAACAATGAGGAAACAAACATGAAAAATCAATGACATACAAACAAATTTGTCAATGGTATTGTGAAGGCTTCAACATACGGCCGGGCGATCAGTAGTCTTCCTGCGCTTCAGCACCCTTCTTACGAATGCGTCGGCGCTTGCTTGAATCGTCAACAACTTCCAAATCTTCAATTGGACTAGCCCTCTTGGCCAAATACCTCACCAATTCATCTCCTTCTGATACTTCCGTGATCCACTCACCTGAAAAAAAACTTCGATAAGTGGCACTGACAACCTTCAGGTTTCCCTTCATCATCCACCAACTCAAGGTAAACTTTGCCATCCTTAAGCTCTTTGATGGTGCCTTTCACCTTGTCACTTTTTCTTTGGACTAGCTGTCCAACATCAAACCCAACCTCATGCACCAAGCACTCCTCATTCACGAGCTTGCCATCTTTGTCGAATGATCTCATGGTCTTCGGTTCTGGACCTGCAGCACCTGAAGACGAAGGGCCCGTGGAAGCTGCTTTGCTCCACATGTCCCACTTGTTGGACAACCTCACTGATGTGACCTGATCAATCACGTCCACAAACTCGGCCATAACTCTTGAATGCATGTTTGCTTCAATCGGTCGAGACCAATCATGACAAGCTGGTCATGAGCAAAATGGACATATTCACAATGCTCAGCAGCCAGACCCTTGGCTAGACCATTGAGCTCTTGCAACACTGCCTCGATCTCTAGGACCCTTTCCCTGGCTTCCTTGCCGAGAGATTTGCGTACATCGCTGATAAGAACATGGAAGTCCGAACCATAGGCTACACTCAGCAGTGCAAACCTCCAGGTGACGAACTGATCCAAGCATCCTTTGGGGCTGTCCGCAGCAATGGCTTTCCAAAAGCCATCACCAAGGCTTTTTGACATCTCGGTGGTAGATTTCAGTCGGTCTTCTACCTTTTCAATCAGGCCATGTCCTCGGCCGAACTTGGAAAGGAAGGAAAACATGTGCGGACAGGCTAATGCACACAATGGCTTCGATGCCAGCAACTTGGCCTTGATGTCATTCCACTTCACAGTAGGGTCCGCAGCAACCTCATTCGAGATACGCCTAAAGATCTGAAATTCGTGCTCAGCCCTTGCGATTGCCTGCGCGGCATTCATGGCACTCTGGATCACCCTCGGCAGGGTTGGGATCTCCATGGCCACCACGTGGCTCACAACCCTCCACCTTATGCCCTCTTTGACAGCTCTGGCTAGTGCTGGGTCCTGCGATGCGATCCTTGACATGTCCAACAGCCCTTCACATGTCAAGACCCTCTCGTTGTCTTGGTGAGGGCATTGGTGGAGACATGCCCGCAGCATTTGGTTGGTGTGGCTTGCACTGAGGGAGGCGTACCGTGGCGGGTGTGGGAATGCAGGCATCGCTCCACCGGACTGCCTCACAAGGTCCTCATTGAACTTGGTCACCATTGGCTCCTCAAGGTGGTTCACCTCAATGCACCAGGCACAAACCTGGTTCTCGTCGTACCCCACCTCCGCCACCAGGTTTAGCAACCGGTGCACGTCTCTATGTGCTACCCCGAAACCGTCTCGGTTACTGGGGTGAACCCCAACTTGATCACATGGGATCACCAAAGTCGACACAAGGTTGTGTTTGCTCAGGACATCTTGAATATTTTTCCACGTCTTTTGAAGGCCCACGCCATCAACATGGTTGATCATGTCTTTGATCTCATCCTTGACTTTTGGATCCATGTCACGTCACACGTGCTGAAAAGCAACTGTGTGAACCAATCGAGCTTTCCTAGCCCTGTTGGTCAGTGTATTTATAAGCCAAACCCTGCACGATCGCACGTGTATTCACGTGATGTTCAAAACACAGTGACAATCAATGTACATGCGTGTGATCGAGCTTATAAGTAAAAGCCCTGAAACATGAAAATTGAATATACATCATGAGAATCCAAGTTAACTCCTTTGAAACCTTCTTCCCCCAGCCCATCCATGACCCGTTTTGTTTGGCCGTTTGAGAGTTTGAGATCGATCCCTATATATATACATTGACTTAATGGGAACCACCTTTTGATTTGGATACCGGATACATTCAAAATGTTTACATATATATATATATATAGTATACACTTCACTCTGATTGCTGGTTGAAACCCATTGTCAAATTTTCAACATGTATACAACAACCATGCTTCCACCAAAAACACCTTAAAGATCAGGGTGATTTAAATGCCAACACTCGATCTTCAGGATGAATGCATGAGTGCAATTTGCCAATGGATTGTTTTACTGATAGATACATACAAAAAATACAAACATATACTTCCCAAATTTCATGGGGTTCATGGGGTGTAAATGTTTGCCCTGATCGATCCCGAGCCCATGCACGATCCTCAACCAAATCTTCCGGAAATCCGGCCTGCTTTGCATGCAGGCTGCCATCCCACCAGCGTTGCGGCGCCGAGCGGTGCCACGGTTTTTTTTTACAACCCATATATATGTATTCGAATCTTATAAAACCATATTTACCTGAATATACGGGTCAAAAAATCAAACTCGGATATTAACATTTTTGGGCCGCCCTGCCCCCCCTAGCTTCAAACCATTCCATTTTTGAAGGAACACCCGTGATTTTGAAATCCCTGGGAAATTATGAATTCATGGTCATGTAAATCATGTAAAAATATATATATATATACATACAGGCCACTGAGTTTAAGTTGATCTCACGGATACGGGTGCTTCACATGTGATTTTACTTTCCAAGAAAGCCCAAGCAACAATGCAATCCAAAAATCCATGTTGAACTACACGAAAAACAATATGCAAGCAAACTCAACATCCAACAAAATCCATTTGCAAAAGTTGTATACCACAAACAAACCCACCAAATGCGTTGATAAAACATTGTCTGTCGAATTTGCAACTCTAAAAACATGAGTGAAACATTTGCAAACAACCTTTGTTCAACAAAGTATATACCACCACACCCAGGTCAGTTTAGCATGTTTGTAAACAGGTTACACGACCCTGCTAACCTAGGTTATCCATAGTGTGCTAACCTAGGTTAGCATGGTTGGCAAAGCCGCCTAAGTTAGTTTACCTGTTTACGCTAAGTAGGCCCAGCCTACTTAGCCTGCTTAGCATAAACAGGTTATAAACGAGCTAAACAGATAGCATACTTTGATAAATGTTTGGCGATGTTGCTAAACGTTTGCCGAGGAAGCGTAAAGTTACTAAACAGACCAAAAACATTGGCATGGAGACAGGCTTGCTAACCTGAGTTTAGCGAGGTTGCAACCTACGTTGGCGAGCTTATGTAAACACGCTAACCCTGCTAACCATTTAGCAAACAGGGTGGGCATCCAAGCATTTGTCGTTATGTCGTTGCTATGCACAACCTTCATGGTAAGAAGTTTGGCAAGACACCCAGAGAGTTGCTTCGTGATTCCCCAGCTTCAAAGGAGAATCCAGTTTCTGCCATGTTTTGTAGTCAAGTTTTAGCAGAAACTCCCGAATCAGTGAACTCAATTGGACGTTTTGTGACAGCAGCCTA
>DF242998.1:24933-43457 GCA_000507305.1 Breviolum minutum Mf 1.05b.01 | reverse complement strand
TGAGCTTGCTGTGTTGGAGTTTTGTATACGAAGACATTGACGCAGGTGACATTAATAGAAGTTTTCAGAGAAGAGGTATTTAGTTTGTGTCAATAAACAGATGGAACATCGGCATCAGAGTGTCAACAACTGCATTCTTTGTTTGTTTCTCGGCTTGTGATAGTCTATATGTAGTATATATGGAACATCAAAAATAATAAACTTGTACTTTACCGAGATAACATGCAATGTCCATTCTAGGCAGCATCAAGCAGCTCTGGCGGGTTGGAGCAGCTGCAAGTTTTGAAAGAGCTGGCAGCTGCAGATGGAAAAGATCGCGTGGAGAGTGCAGTGAAAGGATTACCGCGAGATATTTTACGACAAGTCATTGTGGCCGCGAAATTACCACTAAGAGTAAGTGGGGTGATGCAGACAGTGCCGCAATTGAAATCTGCTTTGTTGGCCTTTTTATTGAACCTGCCAGAGGAGCAAGAGGAGGCGGGTTGGGGTCAAATGTAGTACCGTGTCGCGCATGGCTATTGTGCATTTAAAAGACCAGCATTGGAATTTGAGAAAGAGATGTTTTGATGGTTCCCTGATGTGAGCTTCCTGTGTTTCAATCAGCGTTGAAATTTGATGGCAATATTTCTTTGTTGCTTGCATGGTTTGCCAAGATAGCACGACATGAGTGACTCTGTCAGGTGACATTGGAATCTTTAAGGGAAAAGCTGTCTTCGAGAGAGAAAGGTCGTCGCTCTTATCTGCGAGGAAGATTGAAGACATTACGAAAACAAGATCTCATATCACTTGGAGAAGCAGGTCAGCTGTGTGTGGATCAGTTGGGGAAGGAGCAGTTGGTTGACCTGTTGATGGAATATTTGGTCCCAAAACAGGAGGGGGAGACGACACCTCAGCGTGTGTGGAGAATTTTGGGTGAGTTCTGGCAGGAAAGGACTTCCTTGGAAAGTATTCAAAGCAAGATGGCAGAAATGTGCGGAGATGCGCGTTCTCTGTGTGAGATTCTAGCTTGGCAATTGGGATTGTCGACGGAGCAGGTTATAGACAGAAAACGCTCACGTGGTGACGTTTTGTCTGACATCAGTGTAAGGTTTTTAGGTGCTTACAATCATTTGGATGAGTTGCAAAGCGATCTTCAGAAGGCGGGGTTGCTGGACGCGGCTCCGAGCAGTGTTATTGAGGCGGCAGAGGTCCTGCAAAGCATCAAGGTACCTGAGTTACACGTCAACATGCTTACCTGTGCTGTGACAGCATTACTGCATGTGGCAAAGTCATTTCGAGGTGGGTTACACCGGAAATCCGGAAAGAGTTTTTGTTTTCATGTTAGCATATCATCAGTAGGACACTATATATTGGTGGTCATGATAGTGTGGATACATGCTGGGATACAGTTCTTAACGTACTTACTTTGTTGGTGGTCATGATGGTTTGTGTAGATGCAGTGATATTATTTTTTAGATCTGTTTCATTTCCGACAAATTGACCTTGGTTCACTGCAGCGCAGGTTGGCAACGTCTCTTGGGCTTTTCGGAGGATGTAGATGCTGTACTGGTCGGAGGGCGATGTGTCAAATTGATGACGTTACAACTACCGCGGGCAGAAAGTATTTTGCCCTTAGTGGGTCGTCAAGAGGAGTTGGAGGCGGAGATGTTGTTTTTTTTGGGCTTGTCCGAAAAGATGTGTGTGCGTGTGTGTGTGTGGAATTCTTGATTTTTCTTTGCTTTGCTAGCTGCAGGTGGTCATGCTGTTTTTTTTGGCTTGTCGGAAAAAGATATGTGTGTGTGTGCGTGGAAGTCTTGATTTTTCTTTGCTTTGTCAGCTGCAGGTGGTCATGCGAATCATCTCAGAGAAAAAACGATTTGATGATGGAGATAAGATGGTGTTAAGATGCCTCATGCGTCGTTTCGGTTGGGAAAGGAATTCCCTTTGCTCCAGTCAGTCCAGTCGTTGCTTGTGGGCAGAGACTTTTCAAAACAGTACCGTGAAGGAGTACAAGGATTTCGCCTGGTTTCTTGTGGAAGAGTTATTACATCCGTGGTGTGCAATAGATGTTCAACGACCGCACTGGCCTCACGATATACACCTGGCGAGAAATGGCGCTGAAGGTGTGCACGCTGATGTTGTCAAGTTACATAGTGAGTTGCTGCTGTGGCAGGCAGAAAATGAGTGTACAAAGTTACCGCACCGAGGACAGGATGTGGCGCTCTCGCGTCGGATGGAGAAATACTTGACAGAGAGCAAACGTCGGTCGAAAGAAACATTGGAAAGGGCCTTTGCACTGGAATCTTTGCGTCGGGGATCCTTTTCGCTGTCTGCTGAGAACTGTCCACACATGGACGGCGTGCCGGACCGAGGAGAGGTGGTGCCTTGGCGCAGTGACTTCGAAAGGGATTTGATGTTCCAAATTCCAGGCTGGTGTGAAGAATCGTTGCCCAAGGAAAGTTTTGTTCCCACAGTGGAGATGTTGCCGACGGGGACAAACCCGGTAGCGGTGGAGGTTTTGCAATATCTTGGAGATACAGCAGTTTCGTTTCACAGGAAATTACCTGCGGTGGCCGAAAAGCTTGGGTGTGCACGGGATTGGGCGCACGTGTCGGAAGCGTTGTCCAAGTTGCTTTTACACCAGTACATCGATGACTCGGAAATGTTGGACCGTTACAATTGCCGACTATGTGGCTTCGGATGTGGTTCGGAGGCGAAATTTCTAGAGCATTTGGAATCAAGCCATGCGGCAAGTATGTCGAAGCAACGTGCGATGGTGGAGTACAGAAAGAAAGTTCTTGGTATGTCAGCATTTACAGGACCCACAGTAGCTTGGACGTGCATTGTTTGAACCTTTTGGTACCTTTTCGATGGTTTGCTACATAGCGAGGTTTTGTGATCTTTTGTTCGTGAGAAAATTCGTAGCCAGGTTTTGTGAGCTTTGGTTTGTTTCAATTGAATTCGTTGTCAAGGCTCCCAGCTTCAGCATGCAGCGATGCCTTGCTGCGAATTTTGATGAAGAACTTCGAACTCCTGGTGGGAAGGAACTACCCCGGGAAGAGGGAGCATGCGTGGTGTGCGCTCGCCGGTTTTGGAAGCACGAGCTTGTACTGCTGAGGTTGTTCCAGGATCCTGAAACCCAACTAGCGGATGATGCTTCGAAGTATCCGTCTGTGTCAAGGAGCCAGCATGGGTGATAGGGCGTCCTGCGGGCAAGCAACGTTTGACCAGAAAACTTTTGAGTGTAGGTCGTGGTTAGTTGACGTGTCAGTTACTTGGGACGTGGCAGAGGCGTGTCTGTGCTGACCCCACGTCCGAGCATGTTAACGTTGGACTATGTGTATGTAAACCATATAAGGAGACACGTATGATTAGAGGATATGTGTCGAGTGATACTTTCGCTGTGCGTTGTGCCAGGAGCGAACAAGAACGCCTTTGTCGTTTACTCGGTGTGGAGACCTACTTGGATCGTTGGCCTCAGCTGGCAGCCATACCGGAGGCGAGAATGGAGATGTTGGCGTCTGCAGTGGAACACCCCTACATGAGTGGAGAACGACTTCTGCTGCATCGGTATCGAATGCCTGCCGATCTGACAGAACCTTGCACTGTGTGCAAGCAGTGTCGTTCTAGCCTAACGGCGAAACCCATGCAGCTACCTCGGTTTGCACTGGCCAACGACCTCTGGATCGGTCGGGTCCTACCAGAACTGCACAATTTGAGCGCAGGAACGAAGCGCCTGTTGCCTTTGATTCGCACGTGCTTTCAGGTGACAGTACTCCAACCAAGCACGCTGCCTATGACCGAGCGACAGCGCGGCTATATTGGAAATTCCATTTTTTTACCACAAGCACGACCTGAAGGCGTTTTGAAGGTGCTCCCACCGGCCGACTTGGAGATGGCGGAAACGATTCTGTTCGTGTTAGTCGGGTCCAAAAAAGATTCCTTGCGCACCTCCGGCCTTTTGCAAGCACCTCGAGAAGAATATGTGAGAGCCGTGCAAAAATTGCAGAAGATATCCATGTACTACCAAGATGTGGAACTTCGAGAGGAAAGCTATGTTGAAGGCACTTTGCTGGACAGTTGTGTTTTAGAGACCGCAGAAGGTAGTTACTTGGCGCAACAATTGCTACAAACAGGTCCTGCAGACGCGGTGGGACAGGAGGAGGACACGACCCCTGTATCAGAAGAAACCGGACACTTACTTTCGTCGATTGTGGGTTTCAATGATGCAGAGGATGAAGGCATGCAGTGGCTCAACATGCAAAGGAAAATTGACGACTTGTGCAAAGGTCAACACTCTCATTCAGAAGTGGAGAAGGTGGTGAACTATCGAGCGCAAAACGAAGTGGACCCAGCTTCAGGCTGGGCAAGGTTTCAGGGAAAGAGTTTCTGCCATGATTGTTAGATGCAGTAAGCAGGTTGGTTTTACGCAAGCAGTTTTTTGACCAAGCAGCATTTCATGACAAGGTATCATTTGATAAAGCATGGAACCATACATGACCTCGTCTAGACATCTTCATGCCACCGTGTGAGGTCACACTGAACCTTTGCGTGGACAAGAAGGACAACACGAAAAGAAGGTCTTGCAGAAGATTGTGGCTGTACAATCTCTGGCTCGTGGGTTGCAGAAACAACGTGAAAACGAACAGGAACTGTTTCAGCGCGCACCATCGAAGCTGGTGGTACCTTCCAAGGACACACCGAGCAGCATGTTTGAACCTTCTACTTGGGCCATGGCGTTTCCAGAGCTGTTCCCTTGGGGAGACGGGGTGCCTTTTTTTAAAAGGGACATCGCTTTGACGGCTGAGGAGGTGTTTCAGTACTTGCTACTTCGTGAAGAACTGCACTATGAGATCGGCGAAGAACATACTCTGGAGAGTCAGCCCTTTGCAGCATCGTCTCGATGGAATGCCTCTGTGCCTTGGTTAAGGGAGAAAGAACAAAGGAAAGTGTTTCCAATGCAATGTCGCAGAGAGTTTCCATCCTTAGTGGCAGAGGCGTGTCTGTGCTGACCCCACTTTTAGTTGCAGTGAATAAGCAGAAACAACAAAGGAAAATGTTTCCAATGAAATGTTTCAGAGAGTCCATCCTTAGTGGTAGAGGCGTGTCTGTGCTGACCCCACTTAGTAATTGCAATGGATGAGCGGAAAGAACAAAGGAAAGTGTTTCCAATGAAATGTTGCAGAGAGTTTCCATCCTTAGTGGCAGAGGCGTGTCTGTGCTGACCCCGCTTATTAGTTGCAATGCATGAGTGTCTTCGATAACTACTGCATGACCACATGTTTTTGTGTTTCTCCAAGCTTTGTCTATATGCAGAAAGAACAAAGGAATGTGTTGTAGTGAAATGTTGCAGAGAGTTTCCATCCTTGGTGGTAGAGTCGTGTCTGTGGTGAGCCCATGTAGTAGGTAGAATGCATCTGTGCCTTGGTTTAATGAGGCAGAGAGAACAAAGGAATGTAGTGTTAGGAAATGTAGCAGATAGTTTCCATCCTTAGTGGTAGAGGCGTGTCTGTGCTGACACCACTTAGTAGTAATTAGGATGGGTACAGGTGCCTTGGACAACTGCTGCATGACCAAATGTTCCAATCTGTCTTCATTTGTGTTCCTCCGAGGAAAGTTTCTTGCCCGTGATGTATGATGTGCAGAGAAGATTGAAGCTCTTGCAGGAGACAAAAGCCTATGTGAAACGCACAGGTTTTACGAAGGATTGTGAAGTCATTGCGAGTGTGAAACCAGAACATCTGTTGACTGCGATGGCACTACACGGAGAGAAAGCAGACATTCGCGCTCTCCTCAAAGATCAGCGAGTGGACAAGTCTCTCCGTCAAGCTTTGGGAGGTGTGATCAAGTCTACGTCCAAGGTCTTGGGCACTGAAGGACATCGAAGCAAGATTCGCAATTCCGGGCATTTTGCAGCCATGCATTATGGTACTTCACATGTGTTCTGCACACCTAATCTTGCAGATGGCAGAGCTTCCCTTTTGCTACAGTTGCATTGCAATGCTTCCAGCACTGAAAGCTTTGAAGTCAATTTGAATTGGGAAGAAGAGATGCCCAAGTTACCTTCGGCCAGTGTGATGCGAAGAATATTGGCAGCAGATCCGGTGGCCCAAGCACGATTTTTTTATATCATGATCGAACTGTTCCTCAAGGAAGTGATCGGCATCGTCGCTCCTCTGCGAAAAGAACGGTTCCCTGACTTCAGCATGGAAAATTTTGAGGACGGCATGGCCGGGTCAACATTTGGCGGGTGCTTCGGCGATGTGGCTTGTTTGTGTGGGCCTTTTGGAAACCCAGGGCAGGGGTAGCATGCACCCCCACATGCTCATTACTTTGGTGGGACACGACCTGATGGAACGCATGCTGGGTCGTTTACATCGTGTTGCACAAAAGGAGTTGGTGCAAGAGCTACAGCGCTGGAGCGATGCTGTCCTACATGCCGCAAGCCGAATGAGATTCGATTGCCAGAACTTTTTGGCCAAAGTACTTGAAGAGGAAGCAGATCCGTTGCCCCTGAGTGAAAACCAAAGGAAGCAGGCTGGCACACAGTACCACGATGCCTCGATGATGCCCACCCTGTCTGTTTGACTGGTTGCTACAGCAGTTTGCGTCCCAAGTACATTCGCAGGCTGGAATTATGACCTTTTTTTTTGCATTATAAACATCAAATATTTGAATCAACTTTTTATTCATGCGATCAGAGTGTTGATGAAGCATAACCTTTCACGATGAATTCATTGCAGCCGGAGAATATGAGGAGGTGATCTTTGACACATGTGAAATGATATAAGTGCATAACATTTAGTGTTTTCGCATTTGATAACTTGATTTGGACCTCATGCTGCACCTTTCGATTTGGTCTTCAAGACGCATTTGATTAAGCTTCGATTTAGTGTTTGCCATGACTATTGGAAAGTTTGCCATGAGCATGTTTCGTACACTTGCAGTTGGACATGAAATTGTTTTTCTGACAGGAAGGAGGCCTCTTCTTACACGTGGTCGAAATGAAAACAACAGTTCTATCACGACTACCGTCGACTTGTCATCCAAAATCATTTTCATAAATGCACCAAATCATGTTTCAAAAAGAACGCCAAGAAGGGCAAGCGCGGATGTCGCTTTGGTTGCTTTCATGTGGAACTGGAGAACGACAATACGGTTGAGCCACCCACGAAAAAGTTGAAATACTGCTCAGGATGGCCACGTTCCAAGCAAGCCCACTTCGTTCGCATTTCACAAGAAGCTGACTCGGACGCTGCCGTGGAAGAAACCAAGAACGAGTTGTCGCACGTCCTACAGATGCAACGCGATCACCCTTTTGAGGGCAGCAGCAATCCAGTGGCACAGGTTACCCTCCGATGCAACGTGGACGTCAAGTACCTGGGTCGTGGCATTGCCACAGAAGATTTGGAGCTTCTGGGCCAGAGCATAGACGCCAAGCGTGCGGCAACGACCTTGTACCAATTGCTGGTAGATATGACACGTGACATGCAGGACGTGCAATGGTACACTGGCGAATACGCTGCCAAGAAATTCGAACTGTCCAGGGACATGTTACCGGAGCTGTACGCGGGCGTCAAGAGACTTGAAGAGGAAGATGCCCAAAGACCTGCACAAGTTTCTGCGGACCGTTTGCCACTGACCGTCACCCAGGGACAAGCTCTGAAGATCCTACGACGCTTGGCGTTCGCCATGCAGAGATGTGTTTCCAAGGCAAACAATGAGCTTGCGTACCAGGTCCTCTATGAACAAGAGCAATATGTTACGTATCAAACCTACGATGTCTTCATGGGGTATGTGTACATGTCAATGCATGACGCACGCCGGATGGAGCTGGAAGAGCTAAAGAATCAGCATCCCAATTTGGTTGTGCGTTCTTTATTGGTTCAGACCGATTCCCAAACCACCGAGGAGGAGCAATGGGTGTCGCTGGACACTATGGCAGAAGTAGAGGTCTTACAAGATTCGGTCATGAAGCAGCAGCTGCACAAGGTTCGAAACAACATGGTCATGCGATTGTCACTGGGGCGAATCAAAAGGACGATTTTTTGCATCGAGGAAGGCATGTTTTGCTTTCGAGCCTTTCCTTCTTCATGTATGGTCGTCATGTGCGTCGAGTCTCAAGGAAACACGCTGGCCGTGTGGACTACGTACGCTACTTTCCGTTTTGTGAGCACTATGTTCTTTTCAATGAGTATGTTCAGGCAAGCTGATAAATGTTTGTGCATGAGTTTGTTCGCTCAGTGTGTAATATTGGAACGTCATCATGTGGGGACTTCATGGAACTTCGAATGCACTTACTGTTTTACTACCAGGATGTTATACTCTCTCTTTTTCAACATGTGCATGAAAGGGTGATTTACTTTTAATAAATATCCGTTACCATATGTTTAAATATTTTGCATTGTGAAACTTCCGACACCGCCTCACATGGTTGCGCTGAGATATTTTGTCTAGATTAGGTTATGAATTTTTAGGCACATGAAACACTGGGGTTGGTCGACGCAGGAAGTGCGCACAGCTGATAATGTGGTGGCTATACCAGCTGGAACTCGACATCCGACCGTTCAACAGCCGGAGTTGTGTGCATTGCATTATCTTGGTCTGTCATATCCTTTTCCTGGGTGTCCACGTGCAGAGGTGTGCGCCAATCCTCGTTCATGTTTCAAGTGTCATCAGACGGTATCTGTGGACATGCAGACTATGATTGCAGAGGCACGTTTCGCACCGGTTTGGAAGCATTGGCATGCTTGTTTGAGGACCAGACAAGAAGCGGCTCGCATGAGACTCGCTGGCAGTCTATCTGTTCCTGCCATACGAGATTGTGTACTTTGTCGAGAATGGTTTCCTGTGAATGACAATGGCCAAGATGTGGAAGTACAAAGAAAAGAGGCTACATTCTACATGTGGTTGGTTGGGCAGCTGTTTCGACGTGATGGTTGGAAAGTCAGTCCCAGGGACGGCATTGATCTCCTACGAGTTTTCGAATGTTTGTGCTCACATCTTGGGTTCCATGCTTCGCAATTGACTCCTTTCGAGTACATGAGTTTGAAACAACTGTTGTGGTTGGAAAGGTACAAACAGCATCAATTGGCTCGTCAGTCGAGCAGTTCGCGAAGAAGAGCTGAGAGGTTTAAGTACATCCAAGACCTTGACCAGAATGCTGATGTGGAGGCTTATGACTAGCTGTTGATTAGACGGTACTTGCCATGATTCCACAGATATCATTTGACCACCTAGAATATGTCATGGGGTTGCAATTCATTTATCGCCTTTTGTGATCTGGGATTGTTATACAATATCCTATTACACGAATGAACATTGTCTTCTTTCTGTAGAAAACATACACGAATGAACATTGTCTTCTTTCTGTAGAAAACATAAACCTTGCAGGCTGGAGACAGCGGTGGTGTGGAAGTTCATGGTGAAGAAGGGCCAGATGGCCTCCAACAACACGATGCGATAGAAAGACTGGAAACACCGGAGCACCCAGTGAGTTCCAGAAACTTGTCCGAGATTCTATTTCGGATAGATGACTGGAGCCGCATGACGTCGAAACGTGGAAGACCCAGCATGAATCAGGCCCTGCTGTTGGACTTGGACAAGGCGGTGACGGCATGGGGCGGGTTGCCCAAGACAACGGAGAAAAGTCGCCGGACTGCGGCAACAATTGCACAGGAAACACAAGTTGTATGCAATCACTTTTCCGGCATGGCCATGGAGGAAATCTTGCAGGAACAACAGCAAGATATGAAAAATGGCTTTGAAGGCTTGGGGGGCATCTATGAACACACATCATTTATTGTATAATAATTTTGTGAGTTGTTTGTTTGAAAAACAAGAGGAAGTTTGTTTTTTCTTTTTCAATACCCAGAGGTGGCGCACAAGAACAGGAAGATGATGCTTTCGTTTCAGGGCAAGACCATGCTGAAGAGAACTCTCAGGATGCCTTTCTACAACGGCTGAATGCGTTGAACTTGCAACCGAAAGAATATGCTTTACATCTGGTGCAGGACATGTAAAACTGCTGTGACTGACCTTTTCCAATGACATTGATTGTAATTAGTTGAGATCCTAACTATTATTGTTTTATATGCGCTTACTTTATTTTTTTTGTACGGGAGAACATTGAAAATGATGATACCATTTAACATATAGAAGTTTGTATCGTTTGAATGACTTTGTCGCCTGTGCAGGAACATACTCTGAATGCACAACAACTTCGTGCTGTGGCTCCAGTTGTCCAGGTCATAGAAAAGAAATGGCAGAGCCGCAGTGTGCAGCAAAGCCATCGCGCGGATGGTCCAGTTGATGTCCCTAGCATCAGTGTTTGGTTGGGTGCTGGAGGATCAGGGAAAACATGGGCGTACACGAAGGTGGTGAGGCCGATGTTGCGACGATTTTTTGGACCTCAAGGTTTTTTGGCTGGCGCACCGACACACGCGGCAGTCCGACTACTTGGACCTGAAGCTAAAACACTTCACAAACTTGCAGGCGCCAACCCAAAGACGTCGCTGGATCGAAAAAGCCTTCGTGACCTTGGTAAACCAGATGATCCAATGCGTCTCAAGTTTCTCGATGCGGAAGCGTTGGTTTTGGACGAGTTGTCAATGGCACAGGCTGATATCTACCATGCCATGTGCTTTCGAGCGACGTTGATACGACAGGAGAAACTGCACTTAGATGCTACCCGTTACATGGTGGAATGGTGCGGCAAGATGAGCGTGGGCATCGAACTTGGAGATTTCTTTCAACTGAGACCAGCCATCCAGAGAAGTATTTGCGAGTGGATAGATGCACCAGACAAGGATGTACCTCTTCTAGATGAAGACATCGAAACTGCAGATATTGAGGACACACCGCAAGAAGCTGAGGCCAGGAAGCTGACATGGTACAGGCAGACATGATAGTTTCAGTGTTCCTTTTTTTCCCTGCTTGTCAGGTAACGGTTGTTAGATTTTATGGTCCTGATCCTCGAAGTAAAGTGATTTATATTTTTTCATTACAGGATGGCGGTCATTTGCTGTCGTCGCAGGAATCGAATGTCTCCGAACTTGGTCGGCTGCTTTTCAAGAATTCCTTCACACACGTTGTTCATTTTACTGGCACGGGACGCTTCTTGCCTTCCTCCTCTGGGCAATCTCTTGTTTCTATTCTCACAAGCATGCGTGAAGGTCGTCGACTATCGGACGACTTGTGGACGGCTTTACAAGCCAGACAAGTGAATCTGTCCCATCAATTTTCGACGGAGGAGCGTCAAAAACAGTTGCAGATGCACTGGGGCAGCATGGCTTGGGAGCAGACGGCTCGTTTGCAGCAAGTCCGAGCTTTGATGGAAGGACAAGCGTTGGGAAAGACTGTCTACTATGCGCAAGCGGTGGACATGCCAACGGGTTCTGACGTTCTGACTGAGGAGCAGGCCAAGAAAGCCTTGCAGGTTGTGAACATGGGTGGTACTGGTTACTTGATGGGCATGTGCCCGTTATACATTGGCATGCCCGTCCGCACCTCTGCAAATGTCGAGGATGTGGTCTTGACTCGTGAACTGGCTTGTGTGGTGCGTAGCATTGAGCTACATCCCTTGGAACCCATGCCGGACCCTACTGCAGCATGCGTCATTCTGAAATATCATCCATTGGCAGTACTGGTGGAGTGCGAGGATCCAGAGTATAGGCAGTACAGCAGCGCCGCAGGTGGAGCTCCTCCAGGGCATTTTTGGATTCGACCCATGACGGCTGCGACACCTTGGGTGTTACGTCTGGAGAAGAATCAGAAAGTGTCTTTGAAGAGGCGTCAGGCCTGGATGTCTGTGCTTTTGAGTTGTCATAAACAATAGTATTTGCTTCATGACAAGATGAAGAAAGGGAAGGTATGTGAATGTTCCCGCACGAACATCTGTATGAGACCAACATATATATCATTTTGGTTTTTAAAATTATCATATTTGTATTAGAACATAGACATCAGGGTTTGCATGCAAAGTCTTTCTTCTTGCAGGTACCGTTGGCACCACGATTCGTGTTGACGCATTATGGACTGCAAGGAATTACTGCGAAACATGGTATTATGCTGTTTTTGACAAGACCACCTAAAATGACCGATTCTGACTATGCTCTGGCTCTCTACGTATTATTGTCTCGGCCTCGTCAACTTGATGATGTCCACATCATTGGTGAGATGCCGGAACGAGAGTGGTTCGAGACGAAACTGGTGGAGAAAAATCCTGTTTTGGTAGATCGCATGCGGTTCTTTGAGGAAAGATCTGCGACCGATGTGGATCGCGCGAGACGTATTCTGGCCGAACTGGGATGGCTGGAAAATGAGTACGTGCATCGAGTCTTATCGGACGTGGAACAAGTGCCGGTGAAGAAGAGATCAAAGACATCTCATACTGCCGGCCCTTCGTAGGAAGTCAGAACTTTGCACTTCATGGTATAGCGGTGCCATGGTGACTCATTGACACGCTTCTGTGTTGACATGAGTCACCTGGTATGTGCTTGTACATGATTGCCGGGTAGTGGAACTTGTGTGGTGTCGCAGATCCATGGAAATTTATTGAAATGTTTCTGTGTTGACATAAATTCTTTGGCATCTGCTCATCCACACGACGTGGTTTCAGAGGTCTTGTGTTGATACGATTTCTGTCTTGGGTAATGAAAAACGTGCCTTCGTTGTGCTTTTGCAACATAGTGTGAAGTTTGGTGTCCTGGTATACGAAACAAAAGAGCTGACATACAACCGAATCCATCTCATTTCATTAGTTGGCTTACGTTTTGTTGTTGGCATCTGACCACAAAGGATTTGATTAATACTTGTTGAGATGACAGTCTCAGGACGGTCAATGTCGTGTGTAACCTCAGGAAGATTGACGTTGTGTATGACACAGCATGGGCTATTGCGGTTTCATTGCCGTTGCGGGTGCCTCGAGAACTGCAGCGCTAATTTATGCAAGAATGTTAAATACACTACAGCTGGTGGTTGGAAAAGGGTCTGGAGAAACACTTTCAAGCAGGTAGCATTTGAGCATGTAACATTTGATTAGCCGACACTTGGCTTTTGAATGCACATACATTATACAGCGGGTGCATCTCTCATTTCTGAACTCGGTTGCGACACCAGGTTTCACAGTGCATGCCTGCCCTGACCTGAGAAATATTTTGCATGGCATATTGCAATAGCATGTCGTTTTGCTTTAGTGTCTTGAAGACCCAGTCTATAATGTACTTCCTACACTCCGTTTCGGTATCAGGTTTCAACTCACTTGCTCGCCATGGCCTTAGCAATAAATAGTGCTGTAACAAAGCATGGAAACCAATGATATACAAAGTTCTTCGTGTATCACACTGTGGCGGCAGGTCACACCTGATATGCTGGCCGTGGCTGAGTTACGTCAAATTTGCGCAATGCGCGGGAGTGGAAAAAAAAAGTAGGGCCGGTTCACTTCGCGTCACATTTTCCCACCACTATGCTGTGCTCTTTCGGGTACCAACTTGGGGTCTAGTTTTTTCGATTATACTGATGGGTTGATGACAAAGTCGTCCCCCAAAAACTCGCAGGTAAGCATTTCATCATCCCTGAATATAAATCAACCATACCGACCAGCAAAAAAAATCTCTTTGGAAGACAAAACAGCTAGCTGCTTAAACAGACCATGCCTCTTTTGGGAACTTTCACTTACAAGTTGTACCTATCTGTCAGTTACATATATCCACGAATGATCACTTTTCAAATCAAATCCAGGTCTCTTCTATTCATCCCTTCAAGATTCCATCAGGATTGATTTTTCTTGGATCTACCACCACCAGGCCCCAGGATGCTGGCTCGTCTCGTCTGGGGTTTTACCACCTGGGATGTCTTTTGGTTTGTATGTTTTAGGCTTGGGAATCCCGAAAAAAATAAACCTTTATTTGCAACCCATAGGCATCCTGAGTGGGGGTTGCATCCGAAAATTTTCCTCAAGCCTTAATGGAAAGCCCAGCCCAGCAGTCCTGATCATAGATCTCACCCAAGGTGGTTTCCATGTCGTGCATCATTTCAGCCACGTGATCTGGGGAGATGTCGGCGTGGCACGCGTTCGGTTTTTCGGTTCAGGCGTTTTGAGGCGGACAATTCATATCAATGATGGGAAGAGACAAACACATATCAAATCACAGCAATCATGGCACTGCGTTTTTTACCCCCATCACAACTACCCCCACCAGAAACAAGAATTCAATAAGGCCTTAATAAGTTTGAGGGGTAGTTAGGAGGGAAATGATCAAGGGAGAATCTGCAGAAACCTAAAGAAACATGACGAGACCCAACAGAAAAAATACGCTTCACATCCAACTTTTTCGTAGGATGTAATTACCCCCCACCCCCCTATCCTTCTCTGACAGGGAAGTCGCCGTTTCGTTCATGAAACAAAAAGGATCAATGCAACTTCCAAATCCCGAACTGAAGCTCTGTGTCGTTGAGTTGTTGTGCCTTTTTTTTCTACATGGTGTATCCAAACCCATTGAGAAAAGTCAAAATGATGCTCCAAAACAATTGGATCATCAGTTTCTTTTGGGGGGGGGGTCAAACAAAATGCCGACTCAAACCAAAAAAAACACACATCTTTTTGGGTGGTTTTTTGTTGGCCCACCAACCAAAACCTTCTTGGAATTTCGTTGTTGTTCGCCAAACACCACGGGAGTTAATAACGGGGGGCACCCACGACCCTCCAAATGATCACCGAAAAGGCGCTCATTTGTTCATCCAACTCATCCACGCGATCCAAATGGTCGCGACTGCCACTGTTTTGGGAATGTTGGATCCTGGCGGCGTGAAAAATCAAAATGAAGGTACAAGGTGGGCCCCTATCAGTCTAGCAGTTATAAATGGGGGTGAGTCATAACTCCCATAAGTAGGGTGAAATAACTCCAGTGAAACCCTTTTTTTTGAGGCCATTTATAGAGGTTATGTCACTCCCTTTATAACGATCGTAGGGGGGGACCCACCTTGTAGGAGAGGGTCACATAAATTCACCATCCCAAAAAAAACAGCCTTCGAAAGCTAAAAGAAAAACCTTTTAAAAAGGACTCCCCAGGTTCTTCCGAGTGACCTTTTTGAGTGTTTTAAGTGACCTTTCCGGGGGTTAAGTGACCTCCATTTGGGGAATCAAAAGGTCACTTGGAAGAAGCTGGCCCAAAACAATCGGCTCGCTTTTCACGTGGGAATTTGTTGATTGACCCATTTCCGACACTGTTAATGGAAGAAATTCGGCGATCACCACTTGGGATGTATAAAACAAACTCTGGTAACTAATCCCTAGAAGTCCAAGTCGACCATTAAAATAATAGGTTTTCACCAAAGACTATTTTCTTAGTAGGGAATTTTAATCATCCCAAATCGTGGACTATTATTTTAATAGTCTTGGACTTCTAGGGTAATGGGATATCTTACCCATGAATCAGCTGGTGACCCGCCGGATTTGGAATTTCGCGCAAACTCTGCGTTGAAACCGTGACCTTTTTAGGGATGATTACCCATACCATCCATGCATGGTATATTTACCTACATTTGGTTGATTTTTATGGTAAATGTAGGGAAATATACCATACATGGATTGTTTGGGTTAGGTGACCCGAACTCAATGTTTGAATCGAGACCTCCAAATAGTTCCAAGAAATCTCCAATAGGACTAGGACCCACCGAATGGACCCCTAAACCTGACTATCTAAGAGCTCGATCCCACCTTACTATAAGGGATCCGTTTGGTAAGGTCCCATTTCATTTTTGATGGAAATAGATGATCAAGTTTTGGTCACCTTGAACCACCCTCACCCCTGGATGTTTTCTTCAATCTCTTGGTTTTTTGCGAGCGGGAAAGGCGTGTGTTATTTTTGTGGCGCCCAGGTTCATAAACAAACGTCCCGGATTTTTTTTGAATTGAAGCCATAAAACATCGTAATTTACAATGTGTTGTCCTTATTTTTCTTAAAATTTACATCCCCATGAACGGCCCTTCGGATTTTTTTCGGGGGAGAACGCCCCGAAAAAAAAAACAAAAAAAACTTAGCTCACTTCGGTTGAAGGGGCGGGGTTCCCGAGGTGAGAATTGTCATATCAGATTTTGTTTCTGACTCCTCCCGCCCCACATTTTTTTTTTTCGCCTTATGGGTATACCTGGAACCAAAAAAAAAAAACGCATCTTTTGAAAAACGGTTGGGAATGGTGCTTTCCATTCCCATTTTTTGACAAAAAAAAAAGATGTGGAAGTCTTCCACTGAAACAAACAACCCTTTTGAACAAACAGGGTGGATGTTTTTTCGGGCTACCAGGTATATATAGAACTGGAGGTGAAATTTCGAGTTAGTTGGGACCCGGGACCCCTAACAGGTTGGTAAGGGGGGCCCATCTTGTGGCATCCTTTCCCCTGCACCATCAAATTAACTCACGGGGCGACCATGAAAACCGTTTTTCTCCCGACCTACCAAGAAACACCCCGGGTCCAACCAACAAAAATCCCCTGAAAATTGATGGTGGGAAAGATGACAGTTCCTTTCAAAATGGGCATTTTTTGTCAGGGGACATGTTAATTTTCATTGGGAAAATTAATCCCCAAGAGTTATTAAAGGTTAGCCATTGCCTGAGTAAGTTTTGGATCCTTTACAGAGATTCATAGCGGCCCCCGGAACCCCCAAAAAAACATCGCTGTTTTTCCGCCGCACCTGCGGATGGTGCGGTAGGTTCGATCCAAACGATCCTGCACGTCGTCCAAATCCTTGAAGTGCATGGGATGGAAGGGAGAGAAAGGTACCAACAGCTTCCAGTCGGGCTCAACTAAACCATAAGGGATGTGGTTAATTGACACCCATTCAAGCCACCCAAACTGGAAGTTCCAAGTCCAAGGATATAAATCCGAGAAAAATAAAAATAAAAAACAGAAGCCGAAGCAAGTGAGGATTTTGCAGTGGAAATTGTTGGGTGTAAAAACGGTCGCTTTGAATTTTTTCAGTGAATTGGGGGTTGGTGAATTTGGCAAGGATCAGAGATGAAAACTGTTTTAAAAAGCCAGCTACAACATGAGGTCTCATTTGGAAGAGGGGAAAAAATGTGAGATGTAAACCATCAGAAAGGAATTGCATGTGATAGAATGGCGGCATGTTTTTTTCAGACTCAAAGCTTCGAATTCCTTTGAGATAAATGTGGGTCCCTGGGCGCAATCATCAACAAAACGAATGGTTGATTTCCATCATTTTTAAACCACCCAAAAAATGGATTGATGTATGACCAAACCACCCAAAAAGATTTCCCCAATTTTGTAGGACATGCATCATCCAACATTTCCCCAGTTTTTTTTCCCAACAGAAATTCACAGTTTGCAACCTCACCAACTTCCATCCCCTTGAAAAAATCGCCATCTTGGCCCAGGAAACTGAGACAAGACGACCTTGCTCCATGCTTTTGAAGCTACTCTTCAAGGTTTCACCTCACCAAACTTTCCCTTTCCCTTTCCGAAAAAAACGTCAAAGGGAATGAATGCAAAACAGGGGAACTCAACCAACGATAACCAACCTGTGGGTCCGGGTGGGTGGGATAACTCAAGAAAGTGTTGGAGGTGAAGCTCAATTTGACCCAATTCTTTTGGCCTTTTTGTGGGGAGGTAGAAATATCTAGCCCTAAGAATCCCCGGTTGGACCCGACCCAATGAAAGGGTTTTCATGAACCTATATGATCTTTTTGGGTCCTCAAAATGACGCCATTTTTGAGGGGTCAGGATTCTTAGGGTGAGTTAATAGTTTTCAAGACTCTAAAGATGGCCACATTTCGCATGTGGAGATAACAATCATTTCGCATGTCAAGACCAATATTTCATTTTCCAATGTCACTGCATGTCGTGAAGGTTGATCTTTAGGTCCCTTCTTACAATAGTGATCGATGATGATTTTGATTCCTTCTGGCTTGAAACTGGCAGACCCCAAGTCACAGATTACAAGACCTGTCGCCAGTTCCACTTCCATAATCAGATCCAGCCGAAAAAAAATGGAAGAAAAAAATCATCGAATCAGATCCGTATATCACAACTACCATCTACCAGGTGATGCCCAATTTCTCGTGACCGTTTTTTTTTTCGAATTTCGCTTTTTTGTTGAAATTTCATCGAAATCGCAAGTCGGAGTGGGGAAATGAAAGGGCAAAACTGATCAACCTTTTTACCCTAAAGCCCACCAGTTTTTAAAGGTTGTTTTAGTTGGATGATATTCCAAATCTTTGTTTAAAAAATGGTTGTTTCACACCAAGCATCCATTCAAAAATGGTGAGCTTTAAGGGTTCCAGGAAGTAGCTATTGGAGGGTGCACCCTCCATGGGGGCCAAGTTCATGCTGCAAAGGGCATTTGTTCTGCTCTCGACTCTGGACACACTCCCACCTGGCATTTTTCAGCCAAACACCCTGCAGACACACGCAACTAAATGGACTATACACGCTTGAGCTGATCTCGAACTGCCGAACTGTCGCCGCCATAGGCTGCATGACCCCAGGTAACGACGGATCCATCTTCCAGAATCGCAGCAAAGGC